>VZRL01004872.1:1648470-1751420 GCA_013397895.1 Origma solitaria
AAAAAAAAAAAAAAAATTATAATTGGTGTTTGGCTCACAGTTAATAATTAGAGCTTCCCAGTGCTCCTAAAATGATAAGAAAGTTGAAAGATGTTAGTGTTGGCTTTGAAAGAATACAATTAGCTCAGTGCTTTCCTTCAACCATTTCTTTTTGAAGTTCTTTGCAGAAAATGCTAAGCAATTTCCTTTCCCTTTTAACATCAATAACCCTTCTTGGGAGAAGACTTTGTTTAAATAGTTTTCTGTTGTCTGCAAACAAATCAAAGGAAAATAAAGTTAATTAACTGAATGAAAGTGTGTCTGAGAAAAAAGTGGGGATTAGTCAGTGTCGGTTCTTTGGCTCTGAAATGTTGATTGCATTTAGATACTTGAGCTAGGCCTCTCTAACCTAAAAAGCTGACAGTGTGACTTTTTGCCAAGGCCACTGGTTACACAGCGAGCCTCAGGCCAAGCCTGAATAGTACAGGAGGCTCAAAATAAACTGTAACCTTCTCCTGTGCAACACGCTCCTTTCAATTTGGGTTACGTGAAAAGCAGCGCTTGTGGGATTGTTTCAGCTTTTACTGGAAAGCATGAGGTGTGGAGGAGGACGATCAAATCTCACTCTCCCTAAAAATTGCACCTGTGACTCAGACTACAGGCTATCTGGATCTGGCTGTATGAGTACCTCCTGGGAAGCAAAAAGGTAACACTGAATGCCAAAATAGCTTTGTTAAACACTGTGATCTTTCCATTCCTTTCTGGGAAGAAGCAGCCTTTTAAAAAACAAGTTTGTTTTCTTTGCACAAGCAGATCAAATGTGCTTTCCTCTGTCTTAACAGTTTAAAAGAAATTATGTACACACTAAATCCACTTAAAAGAAATTATATAAACACTGGAGTCTGTATTTTTGCCCTATGGTACAGAAGCAATGCTTCAGAGGTGACACATCAGTGCTGAAAGTCCATATGCTCATGCTGGTCAGGTAGTAGGATTTTTTGATGTTTTCAAAGAATGAGAAGATCTCACCTGGAATACAGAAGCTGAAATGGCTTCACACATTATTCCACATCTGTAGGCTGGATCTCTCCAAGGATGGTAAAGTTTGCCTTCCCAGAAGTGTTGATAAGGGCACAAAGAACTGCTGAGAGGGTTTTCTCAAACAGCAGCAGAAAAGTATCCAAAACAAGAATCAGAAATTCAGGTCATCCTCGTACCACTGGCAGCAAGGTTTTGTGGCTGTCCCTCTTCCCTGGGTGTCCCTGTAACGGCTGTAACTCTCCATAGAATGGAGCCAGAGCCAGAGCCTGCCCTACCCTGCAGGATGGGACTGATAGTGAGCAAATTGCACAGGGACAACGTCCCTAAAACCTGTCCTAAACGTGCTTGGCTACAGACCCTTCTAACTGATGTTTTTTACAGTAAGATTGCATGTAGGAGTTAATAGCTGCTGTTATCAAGTACTTCAGAACATCTGTGCCACTGAGTGATGTGAGATCAGCGCATGAGTATTGATCACTGAAGGTTTCCCAGTGCCACACTGGGGCAGGAAGGCCAAGCACCAGGGACATGCACACACCTCTGGTGTGTGACAGATCTCCAAGCCATCCCCAGGGTCTGTTCCCACCGTCGGCTGAGGTCCAGGTAGCTGATGACAATGTCAGGAGCCTCTCCATAGCCTAGCTGCTTCCTATGCAATGCTGCTCATCCTCTGGCAAGCAGTTGCCTGGAGTAGTGAGTAGGAAATGGGACACCTGCTGGGAGATCATTATGGGATCTCATCAGTGTGAGGTTTCCCTTAGTATCCACAGGCTCTGAGCACACAGCTCAGCTGCTGGGTGATAAATTCCTGCTTACTGCTGGATTTGACAGAGTGAGGACATCTCAGATGTGAGGAAATGCAAGCGGGTAAAATCCACAGCAGTGATGCTTGTGAACTGCACTGTAAGACCATTACTATACGGAAAATATCCTATTACCCACAGGGTTGCCACAATCCTGGTTGTTGGTTAAAACAAAGAAAAAAGAGGAACTCAGCACTCTTTGGTTTAGGTAATGTCATATGTTTGGGTTGCTTGCTGGAGCAGTTGGCAACGATATGCAACTCTGTTGTAACTGCAGCATAACCATTGCAATGTGATAATAAGCCGTGGTGGGATTTTGAATAAAATTACTCTTGCCAGTAAGAATTTTATTCTAATTTATTAAACTATGTGTTTAAGAAATATTTAGTCAATAATTAACTAAGTGAGCAAAACAAAGTTTTGTAGTTTTTGTTAAAGGGATGTTTCTGGACAGCATGCTGTATGCATTTGTCAGGCCAAAGTATAAAACCTCTTTTATTTCAGCAGAAAAGGATGCTAATTCTGTGTCTTCATTTCTGTTCAAGAGAACCAGTGGCTTTTTGTTATGTTAGTGTAGCTGATCGGAAATGAACCTAGAAAGGGTAACAAATGTTAATTGGACCCTCTAATTATAATGTGGCCTGACAATAGGCAAGTGCAGTATTTATGTGTACAGAGACTTAAATTTCTTTTTTTCTTCTTCCCTCTCTCTTTTTTTAAACTTTCTTTTGCTTTCCTCTATTTATTTCTCTTGTATATCTGGAAAGTAAGCAGGGCTTTAATCTCTTAGGACTGTATGATCCCCAGGCACACTAACCAAGTGAAGAAATGTGCCCCAGGTCCATTTCAGCAGCCTTGTGGGTCAGTGCATCCTCACTGGCATCACACAGTCTCCCATGGCCACTGTGAAATTGGCCCTGAGCAGCTCTTCTGTAAACCATCAGCGTGAGTGGGTGTGGGCTGTGCAGCAAAGCCAAATTGCAACCAGAGATACCTCAGGAATCCAGCTTCTCAAAACCCTTGTTTCCCCCTGTTCTTCTGCAAAAGAAAAATCCTGGGAAGAAAAGAAGGATCAGTATTAGAGTAAAAAAGGCAAATAACGCAGAAATGGATGTTGTGTTGCCTTGGCTCCTGTGCTGCCTTGGCTGCTGTTTCACTGTGCAGATTGGCAAAACTCCTCAACAGAATTAGCTTCAGCAGGAAAATCCAATGAAGGATTGATTTATAACTGTTGCTTGAAGGAGCATCTGCCAGTTGTTGTCTCTATAACGTAAATGTTCATAATGTAATGTGACTTATTTTGAAGAAGGGAAAACTTGTGTGCCCATTGAATACAGACATAATTCAGACCAGCCCAACTCTCTCAACAGTCTCAAAGATTGCCTTGATTGTAAAATTTAGCCTAGTTTTAAACTGGAATCCCTCAAGATCAGGCATGTCATATTTGAATATACTAAAGTGCTTTGTAAAAAAATTATTGATTTTCAAATTTCAGACCCAATTGTCATTAGGGTGGGGATGAGGAGGTGGGGGCAGTTGTTTTTCAGAAATATTTTTTTCACACCAGACAAAAATAACATAAATTTCAGCACCAGAAAGGAAATTTCCTGAAATCTCAAATTAGATAAAGAAAGTTTAGCACTTAAGAACTCACAAGGTGTTTCCCTTCTGAGAGCCTGGTGGATTTTGCACAGTGAAAAAGCAGTATCACAGTTTAGGACAGGAGATGGATGACATGTTACAGCTGTCAAATATAAAGGGGGAAAAATGAATTTGTTGTTTAAAATCTAATCTCTGACAAAGCTTCACCAGGTCATTGTTGTTAAAGTCACTCCTTCTACATGAATGTTGTCCCATAATTTTGTAAAGTTGTGGTCAGCATCTATCATTAAAATTAAACTGAAAACAATATTATCCTCATCACAACATTCTCTAACCATGTAGCCAAGGCTGATTCAGATGAGAAAACCACCTAATGAATCATCAGACATTTCCTGCACTGCCTAGGCAGGCCATGCTGCCTTTAATTCCAGTTTTTCCTACAAAATAACTCTTCTACATATAAGACAGGCTGGGATAATAACTCAGTGTTGGGATTCATTTTATTAAATTTGAGCCGGTCAACATGGATTTCTTTAAGCCAACAGAGATCTAGAAAATATAGTCAATAAGAATTAAGGCAAAATTGATCTCACCATAAGGTAGGCAGTTACGCCAGGTCAGATGGATTGCTCTCTAAAAGAGAAATGCATATTCCTCTCAATTGCTTACAACCCCAGAGGAGCAGCTGAGCTGGAGATGCTTCACTCTACGCCTCTGCAGTTATCTGGGGTGAAAAGCCTTCACAGTGTCAGATTTGCTGTACAGCTGTCACATCTCCCTTTACTCTCAGGCTTTAGAAATGCTCTGTTAGAACTGAATACCTCTGAAACCAAGAATCATTTCTGAAATTTCAGATCCAAAGGCTGGACCTTTTTGCAGAATTCCTCCAGAGCGGAAATTTCCTGGTTAATTTTATTAAACATTTTAACAAAATCATTTGCTTTCTAGTCTTTATTAAATTTAATAAGATATCTCTGTAAGATTCTTGTCAAATGTGATGCTTTATATATTCTACTTTGTGTAATCTCCAAAGCAGAAGACTTTAGTAGCATTTTTTGAGAATACTTTTTCCTCGTCCTTATTTTACTTGGGCATGCATGCATATTTACAGGTACATAACTATATAAAAATAATTATGCAGAAATAGAGAATAATAAAAGAGACACCAACCGCAGACTATCTAGAGATAAGCTCTGAATTGAATATGTGTATATATAGTTATACAAATGCCATTAGTTCTGTTATTATTTAAAAAACAATGTCAAAGCATACAAGAGGAGTAATTTGATAGGGTAAGGTGTCAGAAAATAAAATATAAGGATACCCACCAAATTACAGGTGAATCTACAGAAAAACTTTTCTAAAAATAAAAGAAGGCAATCCTTGGAGTTACAGTCTTCATCAGTCTATGGGAAAGCAGAACAAAGAGATCAGAAAATGTATACTTAAAGGATGATGATTCAGAGCTCATAAGGGAATATGTTATTGTAGTGTGAGTAAAATGTCTATGGGAAATATTTTCCTTGGGAGACCAGGAAATGTCTGAAAAAACTAAGCCACAGGGTGCATTAAAGAGAAATGTTTCCCTGGGTCACCATTCCTTTTACAGAAGGAAAGAGAAATCTATTAAGTCAGGAACGGACAGTAAGATCAAGGAAAATTAATGAGCTGGAAAGAGAGCCTTTTAGAGCTGTAGTAATGCTCAGACCTGTGGGCTGCCCTGAAATAGGATTCTGTTTTCCTGAAAACCAGCGATAACTTCATGCAGCTGCTCATTAGATAGTGCAGATAGCAGACCAGAAATTGAAACCCTGGATGTGCTAGATTAACGTTTTCCCTCTATTTCCTCCATTTATTTTCCAGATGGCGTACTGTTTCCCTATTATGTCTTATTTATTTATTCCCCTTCCAATTCTATTAACCTCAGTGGATCAACAACAGAAATGACTATGGCCCATTGACTGCAGAATCTTATTTGATATTGACTGTTTTCTTTAGGATGATTTGATTGACACAAATTATTGCAGTAAATGTGTATTGTAATTCGTAATGGAACATTTTATCTATTTGAATCCAGATAGCCTTTCTTCCAGAGTCTCCATTTGTAATGTTGCTTATTGGGATCTTTGAATCTTTATTGTATCAAATAGCAGTTATTTGTAGGGGCAGCTAAGAGCTGGGGAGGATTAATGCACAATCCTTCCACACTTAAATATCTGTCTGTTTTCATCTTGTCCTAGGTCACCACCGGGAATGAATTTGGTCACCTTACCCCGGTACATGTTTACAAAACTCAAGGAAGTGCCATGGAATTTGATGCAGTTATCAGTCTCACTTCAAAAGGGTACCAGAATTGAAATGATAGAAATCTCATGGACCAGGATTGAGGTACTTTGCAGGATTATATCAGATGTTTAACACTGAGCTCCACTACATTTATTTTTCTTTTATTCTTTCTTTCTTTCCCAAGCTCTGAATTTCTTCATCATAAATATTAAATACATATTACATTTAGAAAATGTGGGAAAGGGATGCAAAAGGGATAATGCATAAAATTTGGCTGTTTTGAGCAAGACTCACGACACAAATCACTGGACTCAGAATCACAAATCACAAGGCTAAAAATATTGTATTAGCTTTTATTTGGAGTGCAGGAATTTAACTACTCCCTAGTTTGATGCTTTGTGAAGGATAAGGCCTTCTTCTTGGGTATTGAATCCGGGCAATGATTGAATCAGGGCAATGATTGAATCGTGACATGGGGGTACACAGAGCAGAAAACAGAGTGTCTCCAGTAAATGTGGCCTAAAGTTTAGCCACAGATGGCTTGTCTCCAAGCCAAGTAAACTATTTCAGGAGAAGATAAGAGGATCCAAGTTGAAAGCAGACAGATGTTGGGAGAGAGAGGCAGTACAGTGGGGCACCTGCCTGCCCTTCCTGGCACAGATCCTGTGCTCTTCCCAGGAGGTGCTGCTGGTCTGGGGCAAGGGGAAAGACAAGCCCTACCTGCAGCTGGGAAATCTGAAAAATCTGCAAAAACACCATGCAGATGGTAAGCTGCTGCTCAAAATTGTTTCTTTTCTTAAACTCCACGCTGCCCGTCCTGCTGCTGAGGTGGCTGCGAGCACATCCCAGCACTCTGCTGCACGAGAGAAATCCTGGATGCCAGAGTGCTACAGAGATGTGGAATAATTGCTATGCACTATAAGTGATCAACAGCTGCTGACACGTGGCCAAGATGGAAATCAGAACAAAATGTTGTTTTGGTTTGATCTGAACTATGGCAGTTTAATTCTTTCTGGCTTTCTTACCAAAATAAGAAAAGGAAGGAAAAAATAATCTGAATTGATTTTTCTTCCATGAAAACCAAAATGTGTTTGATTTTACTGTGGGTTTGTGAGGGTTTGTTTTCTCCATTGCCCTTCTTTTTCCTTCTCTTTGATTAACTTCAGTCAAACTTTTGGGTAAAACATGTATATCAGAGAGAAAATGCTCTGTATCAAATAAAATGGTCAGATAACCTACAGTGGGTTTTTTCTTTTTTTTCCCCCTTTTTTGTCTAATATGCTAATTAAAAAGTACCTAAAATCTCAGATACTCTCTCCTCAAAAAAACCAAAAAACCCCCAACAACAAAAAACAAACAAACAAACAAACAAAAAAAAACAACAAAAAAAACCCCAAAACCAAAAAACCAATTTTAGTGGCTTAACATCTTGAAGTGTTATATTTTGTTCTACCTAGGCAAATCAAATATAGTTCTCCCAAAGCAACAGCACATGTGCTTGAAACACATTGCTTTTGCAGGGGTAATACCTTTTGATAACATTGCTCAGATGCCACCAGCCTTCCTCTCCTTTCCTACGTCAGCCTCAGAGGACATATAAATATGCATTAAGAAATTTATGGTGATTTCAAGACTTAGCTATCCTCCTATCCTAATGCAGCTATCCTGCTTCACTTTAATAAAAATCTTTTTCGTACAAAGGATCCAACAGAGTTTTCTCACTTGTTTTCTAACTAGGGTTTAAGTGACTAGAGGGTCTTTGTTAGTTTTCTTCCTGGAAATGGCCCACCAGCAGTTAATCAGTGTTAAATTTCACAGCCCACTTACAATATGCATAGAAATAGAAAATGCTTATGTCATTAAATGTTTATGTCATTAGCAGCTGTATTTTGACCTATGTTGGAGTTATTGCCAGATTAAAATAAATTTTAAAAAATATAGCATTATGTCACTCATGAAGCAGTTAGGAAGAAGGAGTTTCATGGATATGAGACACAAGCTAACTTGTGCTAACACAAGCAAGGAAGACTGCTTAATTTTGACATGTGAATGTTATTAAGAATTTGGGACATTGAATGACAGGCAACAAGGAGTCTGCTTTAGGAAGATGAAAGAGTGATTCTTTTTCCAGATGTCACCATTAAAGAAACCTGGAATTTGAGAAGCAGAAGGCATCCATGCCTATGTACACTATGGACAAAACACTCTTCTAAGTTGTTTTGAGTGTGCCTGTTTTTCTCTTATCAAGCAAGAAATAATAAACTAAAAATAGGAGTTAACCTTACACCTCTGGGTCATTTGAAAGTCACTTGCTCTTATCTCTCTCCTAGTATGAATTTCCAAGTGGCAGACACAAGTTTTGGTGGCTGGAAAATTAAGGCAGACAAAAATCAAACAATAAAGGAACACCAAGTTTCCACAGTGATGAAAAATGTATTGAGTATCACCCCTCCGTGGAGGAATGAAATATTCCACCATGGTTTTGCTTACAGAAGTATCACCCTTTTTTCTAAAATATGGGCGTTATCTTGTGGGATGGTGTGGGAGCACTCCCAAGGGAAATGTTGCTCTCTGTGCTATACAAATAGCACACTCACCTCACAGATGAAGTGATTATAGGTTCTCCTCTCACCATGAAACCTATGAATCCAGCCAGCTGTACAGTACTGAGGCAGTGTTGCTTTGGGAAAAGCTCATGTTAGCCTGCTCCTCTCATTCCTGAGATGTGGAGGCAGGACAGGCTTTCTTTGCCATCTTTCACAGGATTTTAAGCTTTTGTGCCTGGTAGAAAGCCAAAGCTGAAATCCTGGGTTAATCTTGTTATGGTACACAGTGTAATGCTTGCTTTGTAGAATTCACCTCCATGCTTTGCCCATATGTGGACAATTTTAAAGGTTTTAAACTAAAAGGATAATAACAACTCTTGTGTCCAGGCTTCTTCATCCAAATTGCACATGTTTTTAGTATCCCCTAAATGTGCTGGGCAGGAAGACTGTTTTTCTAAACTCTGCTAAAACAAACTTATGGAATAAGATATATTGGTGTGCATGCAGAGCATTGTAATATCAGGTAAGAAAAGAAAAGAAAAGAAAAAAATTAATGAACTACTACCAATTTTAATCCATAAATCTGGAAATAATTTTGCTTCAACATTCCAGTAAAAAATCCAAGAGAGATTAGATGCTTCCCTGGTTTCCAGTGATGACTTTTTCTGCAAACCAGAATTCACTGTTTATCTTCTTACATATACTTCCCATTGCATTTCGATGAAATCTAAGTGCAGGTGGAGCAGCAGGTTAACATCTGGAGGGTTGACTGCTGGAGCTCTGCTGTTACTGCCAGGAGGTCAATTGCAGAATATGGTGGAGAGCTGATATCTAACTATTTTTAAGCACCTAAATGTCACAAATGGGAACTTAGTTCCATTGTATAGTCCATGGCAAAATACAAAGTCCTAAATTAGATGTTCTTGCTTAAAGTCTGAAGTCCTCTATGGAGTCAGGTAACATTAATATTTCCCTGGTCCCCTTCTTCTGCTGAAACGTATAGGTTTGTCTTGGATTGAATACAAAGAGAATTGACTTCAAGACCACTGAAAACACTTAATGGGATAAAAAAATCTTTCTTCAACATAAGCAATACTCTACTGACCAGCACAGTCAACCAAAACCCTCCAGTAGATGATTCAGAATGATCCACTCTGTTTCTCTCCTTGAGTACAGTGGGCAAGTAATGGTAATTGCAAAGTGTCTAGTTTCTTAGAGAATAGATTAAATCATAAATAAATGGGTTTTTCACCATTTGTTTATGGTAAACTGAAATAAATATCTTGCTGTTGTGCCTTCTACTGCAGTAACTGAATATCTAACTGAAGTCTGCTGTGCAAAGCAACACATGCCAGTGTGGTGGAGGACAGCTGGAAGAAGAAATGCATATTGTGAATTGTAATAACAATGGACAGGTGTATGAGAGATTTCTGAACTCGGGAACATGTCACTGAAACTTGGCACATGTTGCTGTTTGCTCCTGGGCTGGCATCCAGCAGAGAGTGAGAGGAAGCGAAACTGCTGCCATTAGTTACGCAGTGTGCACACTTTCAGATCCAGCAGAAAGCCAGGTATACCAGAGAAACATTTATAAATCACACCAGAGCAGCTGCCAGACAAGACACTATGATCACACTGTATTTACTGTAATATATGGGATCTTTAAAAAATAGATGGGGAAGGTCAGATTCACACTGAGGACAGTGAAAAAACAACTAAAGACCAGCAAAACTGCTAAAGAATTAGCAGGTACTGTGAAGTACTAAAGGTTTACTAATAGTAGTTAGATAATTATTTACTTAAGTCTATATTATTTGACATTCGGGGTAGAATTTGAGCATCTTTTCTGTGTTGGATACAGAGGCATTCTCAATATGCAGCAGAGACAGAGAGGTACATCAGATCTGCCTCTCAGTCCTGAATAAAGAGGGAGCCACATCATTAGTTCAGACACACAAGGCTAAAGCCATGCAAACAGAACCCCCAAACTGAAGCAATATCTAAGGGAACAGCATAGGAAGGCACCATTATGTAAAAATCATAAATGAAAAAAATAATGGCACAGAAATTCACTTTTTTGTGTCTGGAATACTTCCTAGGGCCTGAGTATCCCCAGGTTGGATTACATCTCCTTTTATGAAGCAATTTTTGTTGAAATTATTAACATTTGGTATACTTAAAATCTGTCTCAATAGACTATAGGAATTGATTTATTTCACCTACTATTAGATATCTAGAGCTTAGATCTTTCAAGGGTCAGGTGAATCCCACTTGAAGCATCTGTCTGTCTGAGACAGAGATTTCAGTCATGGTGTTTTCAAACAAATGCACTTATATTAAAAAATAGATTTTTCTGGTTAAATAATCTGAACAAAAGGTTTCCTGAGGCTTTTATCAGTGACTACAGGATGTATTCTAACCTCTGACTATTCAAAACTGAACTCTTTCTGTAATTATTCTGATCTTACAAAAATAGGTATCAAATTGCACAGGGTCATTTTCCTCCTGATAGCATGAGGAATTTTCTGTTGAATAATATAACACACAAAGTATTTTTTTGGATGATGTTAAAAACCTTTTTCATCTCATATGAAAAATAAATAAACAAATTAAAACAAATAACTTTAACATATTGTCATATATGATACTCATTGAAATCTAAATAAAAAATATCCCACTCAGTTTCTCATATGATTGTTTCACTCAGGGTGAATGTATAAATGCCAATATTTAAAAAATAGTCCGGAAATGAGCACAAAGGATGCCTTGGGTACAAGCAAAGGTTGGCTGCAGAAATCAAAATGAAAAGAGAGATTTAATGCCGCAAGCAGGAAGATACTTAAACACACTTTCTATTTTGAATGCCCAAAGGAATTTAAGATGTGCTAATGTTAAGCTCATGCTTAAGCACCCTTTCTGACTGTCAGCATTTTCTTGAAATGAACATGAGCCCAAGTCTGGAAGCAAAGCAGTGTCAAATGTCAAAATAAAATAAAAAATAATAATGATAAAAAAATAAATACGTACACATGTTTTATGCTCTTTCTCTTGGAGCACATAAAGTTTTCTGGTGTCCTGTCACATTTTTAAAGAAGAAACACTGGTAGAAAAGAAGCCATCCTAAAACAACAATGCAAAAATCCATACTGATGATATGAAAGTTGAAGGATCTGTCCAAATAAATCAGGAAGACAGGGGATCACATAGTTTTAATCTGTGTGAAGTAATTGTGTAAGTCCATCTTAGAAGGCAGTAACAACAACCTGGAGAATGGGATTGTTCTGGGAAAGAAATAAAATGAAATAAAATGTCCAAGATGCAGCAAAGCCTTTGTCATTAGTAAACACTAGGACAGGATCCAACTGACTGACTTCTTTGTTAATCTCTGCTTCATTCTCTGTGACATTAATTATCTGCATTTGACTGGCAGGTTGGACAGTTTCCCCATTAGTGTACCAGGCACACAGCTCGTACAGTAGTTATCAGGCAAAACTGTGACTACACTGGACTGGACTGGAACAGAATCCTGGCTGCATGAGTCAAATATCACAGGAATTTGTGTGTGGAAGGTGTTTTCCCAGAGATTTCAAGCTCTTGGAAACACATGGTAGGAAAATAAAACCCCAAAAATTCCAATCCTTTCATTTTAAAAGTCCTTGTTTTTTCACCTGTGAGCAGTCCATTACCAAGGCATTAGCAAAAGGCTTC
This sequence comes from Origma solitaria, assembly GCA_013397895.1. Taxonomy (NCBI): domain Eukaryota; kingdom Metazoa; phylum Chordata; class Aves; order Passeriformes; family Acanthizidae; genus Origma; species Origma solitaria. The sequence goes on from VZRL01004872.1 coordinate 1,660,436, forward strand.
TTTTCCTCTCTTGCCCAGAGTACGTGTCCCAAAACTTATTAATTATAAAAGTGTCAGTCCCACAGTTGTAAAGCACAATCTCTGATCTCCCACTGTCTGCTGGCTCACAAATATATGGATATCTGTACATATACACACATGTACACCCATATACAAATATATACATACAATGATTGCAATTTTCATCTATTTGCCTCCAGAAGAAAAAAAAAAACCAAACAGAAAACCCACAAAGTAATCACGAATAAAAAACTATTTGAATGAGTGAAAATTAAACCTTGGCATTACAAGGTGCGGGTGTTCATATTTGAGAGAGAAAAAAAGAAATAACTGTATCTTTGAAATCTGTAGTAATGCCATGCACGCATGGACAGAGAGATGGAGCTTGAGGCACAAACCTGGAGCAAATCTCACGATGACAGTATCACACTAAGGACCAGGTTGTGCACTTGAAAATGTGGAAAAGAAACCTGCTGTGTCTGGAAAGGTAAGTATTTGAAAGTGCAACAAACATAGCTCTAATTCATTTCGTGTAAGTTTGCGGGTAGAAGGGCTAATTTGTTTCTATGAATAGTTTCATATGGTCACAACTTGACATCCACAGCTTAACACTGTGGTGTACACCCCTTCCTTATGCAGTTTTTCTCATCCAGCTCCTGGATCCTCTTCTGTAAGCATTGCGGTTTTGCCTTCCGCAGGATAAAATAGAAAGAGAGTGTTTTAATCTTGCTGTTAATAAATTGGCTGTTGTTTGCCCCAGAGACTATGTGTAGACTGAAACTGGTCTGCCATCTCCTTAACTCTCCAGTCTAGAAGTACAGTTGCTTTGGAATGACATGATACCACTGTCATGTTGAGTAGAATGTTAAATACCACTCTAAATGGAATTGAATTTAGGCTAAATAGATATTTCCCACTATAAAAATAACAAAATGAGTTTTACTGTATCTGGCTTGAGCATATAAACAGTGTCAGCTGTCTAATGGGGATAAAAGAAAAAATTATTTAGACACTTTGCTGTTTCCTGGTGCTTTTTCCTGGTTTGACCAGTCTATTCCAGCTGTTTTTCCTCTTGACACTTTCTGTGCTGTTCCGTCCAGTGCTTCAAAGAGGTGTGCTGTGTGTGTGGGGCACCTGTCAAGTGGAGAGGGTGGAAGCCTGCAGCAGCTGTCATGGAGGGAGCCAATGCCTCCCAGAAACATATTGCTGTTTCTGGAAGTGGCTTTTTCTGTCCTGAGGAAAAATAACTTAAAGACTAATTGTTTGACAACAGATCTAAATGAACCTGGCAATTTCCCTGTGTTGGATCAAACTCATAACCCTCTGCTTTGGTCCTCTGTTTCTTACAGGGGTGAGCAGAGGTCTATTTAGAAAGTTGCACGGAATTGAGCAATTAGGAGATATTCCACTCACAGATAAATGTCTTTCTAACAAGAGTGTTTGGAAGTCGAACTAGAGCAGAATAATTCAGCTAAGAGACTGTACAGTAGGAAGGAGGAATCTTGGACAAGCTTTAAAAACTCGAATTTACGTAGAGACCACTACATGAACCTGTCACGCTGGCATACCATTTAATAGAAAATTCATGGTTTGGCACATATCTCTGCATTCAGTAACCAAAATTAACTTATTTTGTCAGACCTGGACAGAGCACACCCTAACACAAATAGCGGAAACAAGTAGATAAAGAGCAAAGTAAATCCAGCCAGATACTAAAGATACAAAATAACCAACTGCATGATTTACATAGAATTACATATTTCAGGTCTGTTTGTTCTCAGACAAGAGTAATGGAATTTCTCTCCACTGTGAAGTGGATACAGCTGAGATATCTGCTGTTGTAAAATCACAGGTGGTGCTCACCTGCCAAAAAGAGCACCAAAGCTCTCTTAAACAGATTTCAGGTAAAAATCAGTATCTCCAATGTACACCCATACAAGTTTTGAAGGAAAATGTCACATGCATCAAATGATATCTGTGGTGGCAGAATTAATTTCAGAAGTGCTGAGATAAAACCAAAATTATCAGCATAAAAATGCATTGATGGGTGTTTGAAAGAAATGAAGACATTTTCCTCTGATATAATAACGAAATTAAATATAATTTGCAAACATGATCTGTTTTTTTTCATATCTAAGGGTCCTTCATACAGATACTGAGCTCTCATGCTGACTCACCCTCTTATCAAACAGATGGATCTGTTCACTTCCAGGAATGTGAGAGAATTAGGTTGTTTCTGACAACCAGATGGATGTGAAGGCAGAAACAACAGCAAAGGACAAACTTGGTGTTGCACTTTACAGCTTCTTTTCTGTTTCCAAGACAGCATAAATGGCAAATCCAAGGAAGGAGGCAACTTTGGCAGAGATTCAGCAAGGTCATCAGGTGAGAAAATCCCTTCTTGGTTACATGGCTGCTCTCATGTGCTCATGCCTCAGTCAGGCTGTACTTCACTTACGTACAGTTTATTCAGCTGGTGGAATTCCGTGCTTGTCCACAAGTGAAGATTTGCCTGGAGGTTCCTCTGGATACACTTATCCTATTGCCAAGTAAGCTCACAGCAATCAGATTAGCATTAGCAGAATTTTTCCCATACTAACAGTTCATCTTCTCATTTTCCCCGTATGGTAATCTGATATCTGCACAGATTTTCTGCTCCAACAGCAAAATGCTGTTTGCCAGCATATGTGTGCTGGACTGTGAGAAGGGATTCCGCCATACTAGACTAATACCCCTGAAATAAAAGAGTTCTCTAAGCATTTCATACTGCTGTTAAGAAGACTGATCAATTACAGACAACTCTCTGAAAATCGTCACGGAGACAAAAAGTTGTTGAGAGAAATAATGGAAAGAGTGGAAGCTGATTTCTGAATTCCAAAAGATAAAACAACAAATCTGTTCACTATTTAGTAATATGACCTTATTTAAATATTGTTTCTCACTGTGTGGTTTTGTTTGAGGTTTTTTATTAATATATTAATTTCAAGAAAATATTTTTTTTCTGCATGGTGTCTATTCAGCATGTGCTTTCTGTGTAATCTGGCCTCTACAAACTTTGTACTGAATGGAGTCAAGCTGAATTATTTTCTCAGAATATAAAACTTGATGGAATATTTTATGAGAGATTTTCACTGCAATGGAAGCCTGGTGTGCTCCAGAGTGTAGCACTTGGCACATGTAAATAGCAAAGCATAAGAAGGATTACCAGCTACTAATTTTATGGAAGTCCACTGGCACAAAGAGCAGTGTTGCTATCACCAGACTTGAAGGATAACAGCAGACTGAAATGAAGCACTCATTCCTTTTTAGCAGAAAAAAAAAATTGTCATAAAGATGTGTTTTAAGTTGAAAGATTGTTATGAAGAAAGGAGGAAATATGGTTTCATGTTTGGAACTGAAAAATTCTGCTTAAAAAGCAATGTTTTTGAAGAAATTCAGGTATAGGTCAGGCATTAGTGCTTTGGGCAGTCATTTACTAAGGGGTTGTAGCAAAATAGAAGTAAAATTTGTTTTAAACTGATAGATGAATTTTAGTGCTATAAAGACATTGATAAGAGAGTATGCTTTCCCAGAACACTTCTGACTGCAGGAGGACTTTATTCTTGGGTTTTGCTTTGGGGCATTTGTTTCATTTTTGTTGCTTTCAACAGAATTGTTCATGTGAGTCTGGGTTATTCACATGCCTCGGAGTTATTGGTCTCACCTAGACTTTGCAATCAGAGGCACAGGTTCTGATACAGTCGACCGCTCACAGAAGTGTGAATCTGAAAATACATAAGAGCATCAAAATATTTTACAAAATGCAGGGGATCTTCTGATACACTTATACGGCTGAAAATTGAAACTGATGCTCATTAATATCTTCCTGAGAGGCAGGTACTCTCATGTTTCAGAAAAATCACCCTAAGTCCCATTCTGCCCCTTTGAGTGCCCTAATATGCCAAACCATGACTTAAAGCCAAGCAGATATGCAAGTGCTCTCAGGAATAGGTATGGCTTTTGGTTCACTTCTGTTGGAAAGGGGTGAAAAATGTTAACCATCTTCTAAGGAATGGAGATGGGAATAAAGGTTCATCAGTTCAACCATTTAAATGCATATGACACTGGTAAAAAAAAAAAAAGCTATTTAATATTTTTATATTTTTATACAATGGTGTTTGTGGCTCTGCTACATTTTTATTTTATTGATTATTCTTATATTTTGCTAACAGTGGGTAGATGGATAAAACCACTGTTAGCTTTCCTGGGAGGAATTTGTAGAAAAATATCCAGCAGAGGAGAGGATATTCTGGATCTCTGACTCAGAAGGGAAGCAAAATTAGCACACTAGGCCCAATTTCACATATTCTGGAGGAATAACTTTCTTTGCTGAATTTGATGTTCCTTCTTTTTAATGTAAGTTGTCCAGAAAAACCTGGATAATAATAACAGTAAAATGCTATTGTGTTTAAGAATCCTCCCTTCTTGACTACTAAAAAATGGCAATTGCATACACATAAAAACCCAAGTAAAAAAATAGCTACAACAACAAAACAAACAAACAAAAAACTCCCAGGATAACACATGTCTCAACATACATTTTTACAAAAGTTTGTTGTTGTTTGGTTATTTTTTTAATTTTTATTCTGGATCTTAAATTATGTCTCTAACATGCTTAAATACTTGTAGTTTACTTCCTCCAAAGCAGGTTCAAAACCATATTGAAATTCAGGGAGAACCTAAGTTTTAATTTCACAGTTTTCTTTATTTGGTTGATTTTTTTAGTGTTTTTCTCATGCTAGAGTGAAATTAAAACAAATTCTGACAATTCACGTAGTTTCCATAAGACAAGATCTTGTTTCAAGTTAGTCTGTATTTTTAGTTTACTCACCACAGTGACTGATTTTCTAGCTAAGGTTACATCTGTCAGTCTGGAATTTCTCCTAGAACTCAAAATTAGTTTGATAATCTGTGTGTTGCCAGCACTTTAGGTTGACATCACAGAAGCTTTGTTTCTTTGCCAGATTTGAAGAGGTCTCTCACCTTTCCCTTTTCTGCAGTGTGTGTGAAATTGATGCAGACATAGCTTTTGAGGAACAGGATGTACCCCAGTTGCATTGTCATCTTCCTGGTCCCTAAAGGAAAGTCTTTCTGAACCAAGATTCCTCCTTTTTGCATATAATAATAATAAGAGAAAAGGGGAGAAATATCATCCTAGGATTCTGTGAATCTAAACTCCTGGAGCGGAATCAATTCCTACAACCACACTATTTTAAACACAAAAAAAAATTGTTTTGATATGTGCTACAAAATATTGTATAAAGAGTTCATATAACTCAACCTTGTTGATGATCTCAAGGTAGATGCAAAACAGTAACACAAACTTGATGAGCTGTTGTTGACAGTTTCCTGTTTAGTTTTATCTATCTCCTTACGTACACAATTTTTGTGGGACTTAATCAGTACTTACTGAAACCATTTAATATACCCATTGCCATCAATATCCTATTACTAATTCCTTTAAAGTTTAATTAAATGTTTTCCAAATTAATAATAATACTCAATTAATTGTTACACAGACCAATCATCTCTGTTCATGCAAATTAAAGCATGAATTTCAGAGCACGGCAAGCATGGCAGGCAGAACTAACCATGATCAATAAACAGCCTCTCTCCTAGGATTTTCATATATTCCTAGTTAATTCTGTTCACAAAATACTGAGAAACAGAAAGCAAGAGAGAACAAAAAGGTTATTTACATCTCAATCACAAACCCCTTCATCAGTTCTTTTTCATTGCCAATAATTTTGCTTTTAGCCATTATTGCCATTTGAGCATTTGCCTGAGTCTGGTCTGCTGTCCCTTTGTTTTCAAAGGATTTGTACTGCCAAACTTTCCTTATGAAGCAGATAGATAATAATGGTCACTCATAATACATAGAAATGGGTAACATGTCTGTTCATTTTTGAGGTATTTTAGAAGATTTATGCTCACAAAAAAGGAATTATGAATGGTGAACAAAACCATAAAAAGCACACATAAAACCTATCATAAATCCAAAAATGTTCCACCTAAATCTACATCCTTAATCACTTCAGAATCTTCTTCCCTTCACCTCCTATACTACCTCTACTTTTTTTTTTTTCCCCAGGATTTAAAGCAGATAACCATAAAATCTTACTGAAATAACAAATTTTTCCTTATTTTTGATGCTTGGAGGCAACTAAAGTCTGGTAAGAAAGTTTCTGTTTATTAACTGGTTTCTGCTTTGCTTGATGTTTTTAAGAAGTAGTAAAATAGAGGGGCAGTATAGCATTTCAGATGAATACTAGAACACTTTTATAACATGTCTGAAAAGCATCTTGAGAGTCTGAAATTTCCCTTCTGTGGGGTGGTGCCACACAAATGTTGCTTTGAACCACAAAGGGTATAATACGCCGTATAAAAAGGATGATTCATATTTTCCTCTTTTTCTTCCAAATCCAAAATCACTGCATCTCACTTCTTATCTGCTCACATTTAAGTCTAGTATCTCGCCAGGCAGCTGTCACTTCTCACAGCTGCTTTGAGAGAGCTGTGTCAGTGTGGGACTGGGCACAAGCACGCTGTGATTTATGGCAGCAGCAGCCTTTTGGCAGAGCTCATTTGACTTAACTTGCACCATCGAAAAGGACAGGCCCTTTTCCAGCCTTGTCTTCCAGGAGCCCGTATTGTATTTGGAGAGAAGTTGACATCTCCAGAAAGTGATGAATCTACTACCAAAATGGGGATTATATAACTGGGGAAAAACATATTCCTTTTCCTTCAGCTGCAGTGCGAACGCAGGCAGCTGCTTCAACCAATAGCATCGCTTTTACATGGCTGAAGTCTGTTGGAATGGATACAGACTTTTATTCAAATGTTTTGGAGAACACACTAACCACTCCCAGTCAGAAGAGAGTCTTTACTGGAAAATTTTTGGATTAATGTATCAATTCATAGTCTGCTTAAACTTTATTAATTATAAGCCCTCACCATGCATGGTCTTGCAGAAGAGAGTAATGCTGCCTTTGGCTGTGAGCAGACTAGAGCTCATTCTCTTACAGAGAGAGGGGGAATTTTGCTCTGTTTTCCAAAAATTGAAGGAGGAATACAGCCCATGAGGCCCTTCCATCTTCTTGACTGATGAGCAAAAAACAGTTTCAGCTGTATTGATCTCCTTTATCTGTTAAATATGAGGATGTGGATCAGGGGAAAGTTGTAGGGGAACAGCAGAGTGAGGAATGAACAGGACCTGCTTTGTGTGCTGGACAGTGAGAGAATGAAACGGGAAATTCTTATGTGTTTATTGTACGCCAGCCCTCGTTACAAAACACAGAACAAAAAGGAAGACAAAATTCGTTATGTAGTGTGCAGAGAGAGCTGAGGCAGGTATCAACCAGGCCCCTGTGTTTTGCTTATTCTGAAGGTTCAGGACAGGATTTTTACTGAGTGGGTACAATGCACACAGGGAATCTGAGCCAAATCAAGGAGCTGATCATGAGTCTCTTGGCTTCAGGAGGCTTTGGAGCTGTTTCTTAGAGCTTTAGTCACTCCTGTTTATCCCTGCAGTGCTCAGGAGGACAAAGAGAGAGCTGTGAGCTCTGCACAATGCACTCCTTGTACAGCAGAGACAGGTAGGTCCCAGTTAATTATTTCTGTCTTGCCCTGACACATCAAAACACTCTGTTACAAGTTTGTCCTTCCCCTTCCCGCACCCTTTCAAAAAATCTACCACCACTTTTTATTTAAAAGTCCCAAAGATGGCATTTCAAGAGTGATTACTCTCCGGTGGTCACCTGTGAAAACCTGTAGACTGCTGTTATTTGCAATTTAAGTCCATCACCAATATTTTATGACTGCATCTGCACTTACTGACAGCTGAACAATATCTAATTCCTTGACTCACAAACTTGACACGAAATACGTGTTCATGGGTCCCATTATGTTTCTAGTGGAGCTTGCAGCTTGCTTTTTTTTTTTTTTCATTTGTTCTGCTGCTTGAAATGTGGGTTTACTGTAAGATGTTCAATGTTCATGAGCAATAAAATCATAAAATAATTTAAAAATTTGATAAGCAGATTAAAATCTTGTCTGGCACATTGGTCATTTAAGAGAAGGTAGAGGCCTTCATTTACACTTCAAAGGACATCTTGTTCTTTCCTATAGAAAAAAAAAAATCTGTTACCTTATGCAGTGCTTCCCCTTGCCCCCATAATCCAAGGGTGATGGCAGTCCTTAATTAAAAAAAAATATGCCCTTACATATTTCTTTCAGTATCATACTACTGTTGAAAAGTTTTAGAATGTGCCAAAGTTTAAGGTTGTACCCATGTTAATATTCCCTAAACTATGACAGTACTTGGCAGTTACAGACTTTGGCTTGTTTTCAGACTTAAAATTAGAATTTGTATTACTGCAGTTGACTTTTAAGCATAATTTAAATGGTAAACAGAAAGACCATCTTTTACAAGCTATTTGCAGCAAACAAGATGACAGAGACATCCAAGACATTTTCTAGTCCAGTAGCTATGAACGGCTGGACCCCAGCACATGAGAAATGGGCTGCAAAAAAAAAAGAAAAAGGGAAAGTGTCCAAGCTCTCCTCTTAGACTAAGGTAATCAAATGAAAGAAAATAGGAAAATTAAAAATAATAGAGACTTAAATCTCACCTTTTCTGATTGTAAACAAATACTGAAGAAACATATGAAAAATTTTATGGTTTTATGTAAAAAAAGATTACACAGCTCTAAAGTGCTTTTCAGAACATTTATATGATACTAAGAATGACTGAATAAAGGCATCAAGCTATGACCTTTCACTGTCTAACTTATCTTAAAGATCTCCAGTGATGGCATTTCCACACATTCTCTGAGCAGTCTGTGCCAGTGCTTTAGTATTTACTAATAGACACAAGCTATAGTTCTTACTACACCTTGGCTCCACCACTTTTTATTCTCTGTCTCACAGATATGGAGAACAGGTTATTCCCTCTCCTTTAGCATCAGCCAAAAGTGAACACAAGATTCAAATTCCTCATGTGGCTAAAAACACCCATTTACCAGAATGTGATTATAAACCCTTATCTTGCATCTCCTAAGCCAACTACTTACATTTGTCTTAGTGGAACTACAGAGGTGATAGAAGATGAAAAGTTTGAAAATTGTTTAACTAAAAACTCTACATTCACAAAGAAACCACCTGCCCCCTTTATAGAAAGATTCACATTTGTCTGGAGAGCAGTGGAAAGGTCTTAAATATACTCATTTAAAACTTTTTTAACAACACTGCTGTGTTGCCTCTGGCAATATTCTTATGACATGTCTATATTAATGTATGTATTTATTTCAAATTACTTCCTCTTCCCTCTAACTGTGTCCTGCAGATTTTATACCAGGTAATTGCTTCTCTAGACTCTTAAAAATTGTCAGGTTTTGTCTAAAAATATGTTTAATTGTAAATTTTCAGAAACCTTGCTTGTTGCTTTAAAATTAATCAGTAGAAGCAGGGAACTAATTTTAATGATGATTGCTATTTTAATGGGTGAATATTTTTAGCTAAATCTAAAATGCAAAAAGGCTTTATGGTTTGGTGGAACTTTAAGTGAGTACAAAACTGTAATACATCTACCAAGCACAGATAACAGATTATCTTAATTCAAATTATGAAGGTATTTATAGAACAGACCAGCAAGTGGCAGTACATGTTGTGCATAAATCATGAATGATAAGACTGAAATCTTTAAAATGAAACTAAATAGACAGTCAAACAAGCTTTCATGTACAGTCTTATTCATTTTAAGTGTCCTGCCAAGAATTGTAAATGCTTCATTCCACATGACCTTATTTATTTTCCTGGAAATAATAAGTATCTCTCAATTTTAGGAAAGAAAGGAAATAACTCTCCTGTAACTGCTGGGATGCATTTGTGTCTCAGTTAATCAAAATGTATGTACTGTAAGCCTAATGTTGGCTCAGAGTGGAAAATGGAATTTTCCAGCGACTGTAGTGTTATGAATTGCCATGACTCATAACATATTCCAATAAATAATCACTGTCTATGGGCACTGTATTGTAATGGATCTACAATGCCTACTCCAATGTCTTTGACCCTGGTATCTTTTATGTGAACTCCATTTTATGCAGTTTATTTCCATAGGTGAAATGTAAGAATGAACCATAATATTTACTATTACAGATTTCTTCAAAGTCAGTTTAATATATTGCTAGCAACATCCAGCACAGAAAAAGAAGAAGAAAAGGAAAAAGAAAAAGAAAAATTAAAAAAGAAATACAGAAGGAAAAAAAGGAAAAGAAAAAGAAATAAAGACTGTAGCCCTCATTCTGTGAGTCAGCTAAGAAAACAAAAACGTGTGTGTTTTGATAAAATACTAATTTGAAATCCCTGGCTATATTGGTAAACTGTTATAAACGGAAGTATTTTTTTTTTTTCCTCCAGAAGTATTTATATTTAAGTAATGTGAGACTGCAATGACTGATACCCTCTGAGGTGAAAATAATGTCTATACTCTAAAGATGAGCATAGAGAGAAATAACAGAGAAAGTCACTGGTGTTTCTCAAGATGTCATCTCTGATCCAGAGATCACTAGTATGAGCAAAGAAAAAAATACTTGTCCTGGAGCCCTTTTAACCCCTTTCCTGCCAGTTTAGGATATTAATTGAACTGCTAAATACTGTTCCTTGTCAATCTGAGTATTGGCACATTTATAAGTTCTGTGTTGAATGATGTTGGCAGTTTTTATCATGTGGCTTTCATGGAGACACACAGAAATTGCTTTCTTTATGCATCCCTGCTCCTGAGGTTGCAAAGAATGATGGCTCTGCTTGTTTCCTTCATGAGACAAGGCTGTTCAAGCAGCATACTGTGACATTTGTTAGTGAAATGCAGTTAGAGTTGACTGAAAAAATGTCAACTACACTTTTGAATTTCAGGAAAAGTTTCTGCATGTTTAGGTTACATTTGCAAATGGGCCAGAAGCAGTGGGTGGTGTCATTCTCCGATGCAGCAGTCCAGAATGGAAAGAATAAATTACCGTGAAGGAGAGTTAAGATTCAATGTCTCTTCTGACTGATGGACTTTATATTTCCCCTTTCTCCCAGAACTATGTCTTTGTTCTGTCTAAGAGTATTGTTAAGTGTGCTCTCAGGCTCTCCTTCTAAGGATGTTCACTTTTTCCTGGAATGATTTTAAGAGCAGAAAGAAGAACCACAACTTTTCATATCACAAATGGAAATCATTAGGCTGAGACAGTCATTCTTGCTCTTTGAATTAAATTTATCTCATGCAAAATGAAATATATCCAGTGGGAGAAACCAAGAGACATTCACCTGCAGATGCATAAGTGTACTGAGTATATGCATTTTTTCTGTGCACTTAGAGATTTAAACCTCTGTCCCACAAGCTCTTAGTAGAAGATTCCGAGACTTAGATGATGAGATTTGGATTTGGGAGGAATTTTGCTTGCTGACTTCTATTGGAGGTATTCCACTTAGTGGTAAGAGATATTAAACAAATATGAAGACATGCTTATGAAGTACAAAGCATTAAATACAGGCAACAGGACAAGGATATTCTGTACTGAGTCTTGCTCAGTCTGGCTGAGAAGTTAAAACAGTGTTTTTTTTAAGGTTAAGCTCCATTGCAAGCAGATGAGACAGGTGATTCTTCTCTATAAATACTGTGATGTAAACCTTTTCCACAAGATTGTTTCTTAGTCTGTCTCTTCCCAGCATCTCTTCTCAGAGCCTCTTCCTAGCATCTACTATTCCATGGGGTTACTCTTCCCTATGTGCAGAACTTTGTACTTTTATTTTTTAACTTCCTGCAGTTTTTGTTGGCCTGGTTCCAAGGTTTATCGAAGTCTTCTGGACTGAATCTCTGTTGGGATTTGATGAGCTCTTTGGTCCCCAGACTGTGTCTGATCAACACCAGAAACCACTCCTAAATTCAAGGTATATATCTTCCGCTGAAAGTTTCTAAAATAGCTGTATGTTTGTATTCTCAACTTTGCTATGAAAACTACATAACCTGAAAAACTGAGAGAAGGCTGTCTTGAACCTTATTTTGTAGTATCTTCCTCAGAAGAGAAGATGCAATTTCATTCTGGCATAATCCAGGAGAAAAGCTCAGGTTTCCCATTTGTCTAATATTTCAAATTTTTTGCTCTCTAACTTGAACTCCCTAATCAGAGAGCTGTTATACAAAAGGTTGGCAGAATCATGCAGTTAAGTGCTTTTGGAGTATTTCTAATCACACTGACTTCTCCAAGACTTTATTTAAGATCCCATTAAAAAAAAAACTTGAGTAGGAAGTCTAAATGATCAGGTCAGGCATAAAGTAGAATTTTACTTATTTGCAGGCATATTTACTTCCATATCCAGTTGCTACTCCATTTAGGAATGGTTTGGCCTTTATTTAACTATGTCTTCTAAATATAGGTCTCTGAATGCCCCCCCAGTTGCACTTCTCTTGTCTCTTATGAGAGAATCATTGACTAGGAACCACCTAATATTGAATTTAGTGTCACATTAGTGAACTCCTAAAGCAATTCCCCTTCATTTTCTGGAGCTGTGTAGACATCTACATATGCCTGCTGTAGACTTCAGCTACAAGACAGCATCTAGTCCATAATGACTGTATTTAATGGCTAGAAAATGTCAACATAAATAAGAATTAGACAAAACTAACACAGCTCTGGCTGGGGCTGACAATTACCCTAGCTACAAAACACTGGATAATCAGTAACCATGGCTGAAGCGTCCTAGTGAGGATTCCAGACTTTGGGAATGGAAGATTTACAGCACCACATAAATTCTTCTGCACTTGCTGTTGGTTTTGTTTCCTCTCACAAAGGTAAGGGAATCCCCTGAGTGTGTGGTAACTGGCAAGGTTTATTTTGGGATACATTGCAGACAGTATATCCAGGTGGTGTTTTCTGATTCAAAGCTGAGGTCAATAAAAAGTGATGGAAAATATTAGCTAAGTCTTGGCCCGATTCTCTCTGTTCATTTAGGAATCTGAATAAGACCTTCCTACTGTTACAATGTCTTCTTTGTTCTTCCTTGCCCAGTCTCTAACCACCCTCTTATTACATGGCAAAGGGAGATTAAAAGGAGAAAATATCCTCCAGTTATTTTCCTCTGAAGTAATGATATAATAGGGATTAAAAAAATCAAATAATGTGCAGGGGAGTGAAGCAGCAGTGGAACAATGAAACAATGCAAGTATAAGTTTTCTGTTCAGATTTCTTCCACAAGAAAAAGATGGGCTAAAATGTTTCAAACCAGCCACATCAAATAGGGAAAACATAACAAAAAAATCAGGAGAAACAATTAACAATACTCATAACACATCCTGTATTTAAACTTTCTGACAGTGATGAAAAAGCTCTGTGATTGCATTTAATCTTCTTTTTTCAGTTTAAAACAAACTGTGACTTTCTGTTCAAGGCTGAGTTTTCCCAAAACTGTAATTTGGTGGACAAGCAACAAAAAACATTAAGCAGGGAGTGCTTTAATGAATGAGAGACCCAACAACAATTCACTACTATAACAGGAAAGAATATGAAGCCATAAATACAATTGCAAATGTTAACAGATCTCCACATCCAGCCCCTGGAGCCTCTGCTGGTCTCATTCTTCTGGTACACAACAATTTTTTTCTGAGCTCTCGATAGGTGATTAAGTGAAACTTTTTCTTCGAGTGTATTCAGCAAAAAAAAAGTATGAATGCAAGGTAAAATCATGATCAGGTGACTTGCATGATTCATTAATAAAATAAAAAACAGACAAAAATGTCGTATTTTAGGTCAATGTGTGACAACTAGAGTGGAGTCTGCTGTTTTCAATTAAAAGAAAAATAGACGCCCACGAAAAATAACTTGCTGAAGGACAGGAAAAGGAAAAAGTTATTCTGAGCCTCTAAATATAGAAATCTCTCCTGTGCTTTTTTATAAAAGATATGACCAGCTGCAAGAGTTATCAAGATCAGCACATTTTTTCATGGTGTCTTGACCTCTTCCCTTATATTGAACACAAGTCCCAAAGCAGAAGGGATCTGTATACTTGCACATGTCTAATAAAACTAATAATAAAATAAACTAATAAAGCCAAATGGTAGTTAAAATTAATTAATTATTGATATACCAAAGCCCCTAAAAAATATTAACTTTCATGGCAACTGCAAGACAATCTCTCTTTGTTTGTGAGGATGAAGATATATTGAAGTAACATTATTAGTTTCAGTTCACTCACATATATATTTTGATTTGTCTTTGCTTGTGGTAGTTATACATGTTCTGAGTTGAGAATGGATGTGATGGCAAGAAAACATAGGAGGAAATGAAAGAATAAATTCTTGAGGAGATGCTCAAATGCATTTCAGCAAAAGGACTTTTGTGATGTTCTCAACCTTTCAATTTTTTTTCCATATTGTCACTTTTTATTCATGTTAGTCAGCTGTTTTGTATCACCATGATTCTTGTTCAAGTTTATGAATAACATCATCGATGCAAGTAGATCAGAGTCAGAGTTCTAAACCTTTATTTGGAAGAATATCCCATTTAAGAATTAAACTAAAGCAGGTACTTAAACTCGCATGGGTTTTGAAAAACTAATTTTTTTATACTCTTGAATTTAGATAGACATCAAATATTTATTAAATACCATTTTGTTTGTTCAGAGCCATCAAAACATTTCTTTCTCAAAGTTTTGCACAAACAAGCCTGATACCTCCAAGTCAATGGGGTATGATTGTAAAACTAATTTTCATCTGGTTGTGATTAATTTTAGAAAACAGACTTGCTGACAGGATCTTAGAAAAGAGGGAGAGCATTTAAAAAATACAACATATATCATGTTCAGGGTTCCTTCGCCTCTTCTTTGCGCCTTACAATGAGGTTGAACTACCAATATCTAGTAAGAAAAGACTTAGCTGTATGAATACTGTAAAAAATGTCCCTTTGTTTAAAGCCTTTTATAATCCCCTTCAAAAGCTTCTAAAATATTGCTGTACTTATTTCAGAGGCATATTATAGCCTCACAGCAAGATTCCCCTGTCATTAAATGTCTGTACATTCACCATTGTAAACCACCTACCTTCAGGCCAATAGAAAACATATCCCATTGTTGTATATTTCTGCAGCATTTTCAAGAAGAAACTCCAAAATTACCACAAACTTTCCCAGCCTGCACTTACATAGGTGATTGATTCTGGATTTATCTGGTTTAGAGTCCCACCTCTGACAAAAACATCCCATCTGTAATCACATCTGTTGACTTTGCTCTCAGAAGATAGAAGCAGAACTGCAGCAGCAAGATTAACACCTGAACCACAGAAACTCAAAGGCTTTCCTGTCCAAAGCCCTTGTAACATGGCAAGAGCAGCTCTCAGACTTCAGCAAACTCCCAGAATACAGGATTTGGTGCATCTGTGTTGCTGGGTACTTGACCCTATTTGCTTCCTCCTAGCATATGCCAAGATAATTTATAAAGTTTCTTTACATGTCTTCATTTGTATATTTAAACTTTTCTGGAAATATGCTTTTAAATCTAGAAGGTAAAATTAATGCTGTACCCATATATTAGGACACATCAATTTTTAAAGACCTTATTTCCTTCTCTCTCAGGACTGTACATTCCAAAGGAAACAGCATCTACGTACCCTGATTAAAAAAAATGAGTGTGTACTTGTAAGACAAATATATTTCATAACAAAATTATGATTCAACTCAAAAATGATAAAGAAATTAAGGCAACAGAAAATATGAGCTATAAAACATCACATTTTCTTGAGGACTAAGATGTTGAAAAAAGACAAAAGGAGTTAAAATAGAAAATAGAGGCAAAAGGCCTTTATAAAGGCACAAGTAGTTTCGATAAATAATAAGCAATATTTCAAGCATACAAGAGCAAGAATTCAAAAAATGAGAACCTAGTGTTTCTAAGAAACAACAATTATCATTTATTAAAGAACCTTCAGCCGAGACTGAGATTGATATTTTTCCCCATTGTTCACTTGGGGAATGAAGAGATGAAACCAATTTATTAACACCAGAGGGAGGAGGGAGAGGTACTGGTGTTAAGAAACATGCACGTTGTAGGAATGGTTTGTCTCCAGATCAGTGGTGGCTTTCCACAAAGTCATGAGAAGATAAAAAGACACACAACTGCATTGGTGCTTTCTTGGACTTGGAAAACTTGATGCCATGTTTAAGGCTTCAGCTTATGAAGTACTTCAGAGCATAATCCTTCTTGAAGATAAACACATCTTTTCCTCCATGTATTCAAAAATGGAAAGTAAATTCCATCTACATGTGTATATTTTGTCTATGCAAATTTTCCTGTTCTATTAAGTGTTAATTTCTGTGAATATTATAAACATGTCTTGTCAGTGGGTAATAGAAATAAAAGAGAAAAAAAAACCTTCTATTTTGTCAAATGTTAATGGAATTTTTGTAATTAAATCCCATTAAGTGATTATTTAGATGCTAGCATTTTATATGGAAGAAAGATA
The DNA here is from genome assembly GCA_013397895.1 of Origma solitaria. NCBI lineage: Eukaryota > Metazoa > Chordata > Aves > Passeriformes > Acanthizidae > Origma > Origma solitaria. The sequence continues at coordinate 1,676,967 of VZRL01004872.1, forward strand.
CAGGGACTGAAGCAGAGAAATTTAAGTTCTTTCTCTTTTTTTTTTTTTTTTAATTTGCCCCTTGAAATTCTAGAGTAGCACAAGGATATAGATTGTCTAGATATATTTAAGACTTCTAGGCATATCATGCCCACTTGTTGGATTTCTTGTGTATAATATGAGCATTCTAAATTTCTTCATGTACACCAGTGATGTTTGTTTTTCTGTGGTGCTATTTAAAGTGACTGGCATGCTTTTAGGAAACACACATTTTGGTTTGGTAGGAATACCAGAAGTAGAAACCAAAGCATGATCGACTACTTGATAGTTTTTCTCAGATCTTTTTCTCCGGGGTGCATACACAGCTGCTCACACTGAATGTGCATATCCAACAGGTGCCCACAGGAATTTTGATATGGTTATTTCAATACTCAGATAATGTAGTAAAAAAGCATAATGGTGCACTAACAATTATTTGTGGAAATGCCAAAAACAGATGAATGCAGATTATTGCGAACTGGGTTCTTGTCCCTCTTTGAAAAAAGTATTGCACAAAAACTGATGAAGGTGCAAAAATATATTGAAATCATTACAGAAAAATAATCGAGCAGATTATGACTGTAAGAAATAGAGCAGCAATTCGAGCCTGGTTTGGATTGGTACAGAACAGTAGCAATCCAAACTCTCATTCACCATCTCCTGTGTCAGTTGCAAGCTTCCATTATTAATGTCAGTGGTGCAAGACAAAAATCCTGAAGCTTAAACACTTCAGTCAATATGTTGCTAGTGATCTATTTGTGCAGATAGCAAATGAGCTTAGATGAGGTGACCACTGAAAAGCCCTGTTATCACCTCTCATCTTTTTTACTCTATAAACCAATGTCATGTGAACAAAGAGTCAACCATAAACTGAAAAAATTTATGAAAAGAGGAACAGAGAAATCAATAAAAATGTAAGAAGGCAATAAAAATCAAAATTGCTTAGAAAAGAAAAGGCTGGGGAGATATAGTAAATACCTTAAGTGCATCAATAAAATGAAATGTCTACTTCAAAATAAGAATAAGAATAAAATAAAATGTAAGATTAAAAACATATTTCAAAATACAGATTTGAAAACTAAAAGTGTTCCTGTACTTTCTGCCAGGCCCCTAAATATAAGATTGAGGAAATTTAATGAAACTTTAATCCCCTCAAAATGCATTCTGTTCTTTACTTGAGGAGTGGGTTTTCTTGTTTTGGTCTTGAGATGGTTGTTTGTTGTCTTGTTTGTTTGTTTTTATTTGTTTTGGGCATTTGGATTTCATTGCAAGAACTGTGTCTGTAAAAACTGACGTTAAAAAAATAAAAGCTGAGTTTCATTTATGGTTTCATACTGCCAGAATCTGGGGCTGTGGAAAAATGACAACACTAAAATCAAGTGCTAGGCCCTGTGGAAGTCAACACAAAATTTTGATTTCACTGCAATGCTTCTATTTTTGTGGTAAAAGTGCAAGACCTGGTAATACTGAAGAGTGTTCAAGGGGGGTTTTTTGATTAGCAAAGTACTCAGTTTAAAATTTCAAATCCTAAAAATAAGCCTGCAGATGGCTTAGGGCTGAAACTGTTGCTGTTGAGCACTTTATTCTTTCTCAATGTTAGCTGGGCTAGGAACAGAAGTCATTTGCATAGACCTGAACTTATTATTTTTAAAGTGTTTGTGCAGAACTGGGGGACGTTCAAGATTAAAAGGATCTGAACTGAGATTGTTTCTATTGAAATATAAGCTTTTATAATACAGGTAAGCTACCTATGATGTAGATGAGAGAGAGATCATAACTAGACCCTTAAAGAGGACGTAGTAAGGGATTTAAATAAAATATGATTGTATGCAGAATTTTATGACAAGCTTTGTATTTTTTAGGATTTATTTACAAAGTTATGAGGGAAATAAGTTAGGGACTTGATTAAAACAGGAGATGATGCCAGGGACAAGGCGTCCTCTCTGCTGTACTTTGAATTTGATATTGGGAATAGTGATAGAAAGGCTTTTCCTCCATGTTAGCTGGACTGTGCTTTAGCAGAGGGGACCACTAACTTTGGGATGGGATTTGGGAGAACTTGGAGTATTTCTGCAGCAGGCAGATGGGAAGCTGAGCAAAAATAAAAACCTCTCCAGAGCAACAAGAAATATTGGATGACTGCAACTGGTCTTGCACTGAAGAGGTAAATGCTTTCTGTGACCTGTTTGGTTTGTTTAAAACAAGAGGCATAAACATCTAACACATGCTCAGGGCAGAGACAAATAGTCTTCAGATTGGACAAAGGTCTTCTAAAACATCTTACACAACTTTTATATTATCCATCTATTGACACTATTTCATCTCATGTAGCACAAGGAGCACTAAATGCCATTTAGTACTCATGAGACAAGTATAAAGTGAAAAGAAAAAAAAAAAATAAAAGCAATAACCATTGTAGTCTATTGACTGTATTGCTAAAACCAGACACTTAACTGGGTAAGTTTTACTCTTGTGCCATTAACAAATATCATTAGCTTGTGGCACAGTTTTCTTTAAAAGACAAAGGCATCAATATCATCAGCAGGAAGTTTCATGACCAGTGAGTTTTATGTATTTCAGAAAAGGCCATGACACAGAGAAATCTGTTTTCTTATCCTGTGTCAGCAGAGGTGCTACATGAAATCAGTGGAGAGATGATCATTTTGTAGATAGAGTCGGATCAAAATCAATTTCAAGAAAATAAAATGTATGCATCTTGAAGACCACCATGCCATGACAAATTTTTGAATTATTAGAAAATGACCCGTTTAGAAATTTGTTGCAGAGAAACACACTGTATGCTCTGTATTAACATGAAGGCAGACTAAATTGCAAATTACGAAGGCCTCAATCTAGAATGTCTGTGAACCTCTGGCAACATGACACCTTCTGTAAGAAATATGTAAAAAGAAAATATATATTTAGTGATAAACACAAATACATACATATGTATTTTTTTTAAGGGGAAAGAAATGAAATTCTAAGACATAAGTCCTGAAGAGTTACGCTGAAGTTAAGTAAATCCTCAGACACTACAAACAAAGTTGGATATTTCAGTAACATTTTCAAATTAAGCACATACAAAGCAATAACCAGACAAAGTCAACAAAGAGCCTTTAATTATATCCATCTAAGCAGAACTTCCAAAAGGTTAATTGTGAATAGAGTATGTGTAATATGTTCATGAAATTAAACAAGAAAATCCCGTTGTAGTAACTATATCTGACAAAATTCTCAATAATGAAACATGGGAAGCAGTCCTTCACAGGTGTAGATACACACAGAAAGATAGGCCATTTATACCTCTACACGATGCACAAAAACCAACAGCAAAATGCATTAATAAAAAAAATTGCACTTCAGGCAATATTTACAAAGGCAAGTTATCTCCGTGTCTTTCTAATAAAAAATGGTGACAAGTGCTGATGGCAGGGACTGAGATAGCAGTCCGTCATCTCAGAAGGGAACATTTGGAAGTGTCCTTGTCCCTCTGGAATTGTTACTTCTTTTCCCTGAGTATATTGGGAGTGGAGGTGGGGACCAGAGAAATTCTCACACCTGTTCATACTGATTGAAAGACAAACTTTAAAGGATTTGAGCTGTGAAAATTAGGAAATGGCATGCACCACACAGAAGTGATTTCATGTTCAGGGGTGTTCTTGGCTTTCACTTTTACTGTGGACTACGTGGCCATAGGCAGAGAGTTCATCTGCAGCAAAAGAAGGAAGAACATGTCCTCAATATATTTTATATATATATTATATATATTATATATATATATATATATTATATATTTTATATATATTTTATATATATATATATATTATATATATATGTTGACTTCAGCAGTGGGCCAAAATGGAATTTATCTGACTAGATGTACAGATGTACAGATATCCAGATATACAGATACAGATATCAGAGCTCCTTGCTGTCACTGAACATCAGGTCAGGAGAATAAGCTGTGTCTAAGACACAATTTATCTATCTTAAAGTAAATACCTGAAACACATTAGATTAACCGTGCCTTACAACCAAATTTACTATAAAATGAGTTCATAGTGTCATCACCTCCATGTAAATGTGTAAAGCTTAGAAAAATCCTTCTTGCCAGCATATATTGAGACATCTCTTGATGCCTTAGCTTTCCACCTTCAGTAAATGATTATTTTTGTGAGGAACTTCTTGGGCTCTTTTGTCCCCTTCTATTTGTTTTTAAGTGAAATTGGGTGTGGGTCACCTCTATTAATCAAGAGCACATGCAAAGTTCTGCCACTTACGTTCATTCCTGGAAAGGTGAGATATATGGAAGAGTTTATTACTATTTCTTATGGGAACATACTTGATTAGCTGTGATTTAGCTTTCCTTTTCTATCACCTTAACAAGAGAGCCTGTGAAAAGCGTTGCCCTTCTACATCCCAGAAAGTTGGATAGGACAAGATTCCTTTGAGTGCTCTCCAATCACTGCAAGTGGGGATTTTGCCAGCCCTCAGAGCTCATACAAATGATGTACTGCTCTCTGCTCTGGGCATCCAAACTAGCCATCAGTCATGTAGCAGCCAAAATCTGGACTGGATAGTACAGAAGCAGGAAAGGAGGAATGCAGCCATCTATAATACTTCCCAGTAGTAATACTGATGGCAATGTACTTTAAGGTCGAAATGTCTTTGTCTTCACCTTCACAGGGTGTGTAAGTTTGAATCCCAAAAGCTTTGTGTTGAAGATGTACATATGCATCCACTTGATTTAAGTCATTGGTAATTTTGTGCAAAATATACACCATGTTACTGCTGATTTTGCTCTCATTTAAAACAATATTTAATAGCAGAGAAGTTTTTTGCTTTGGTTTGGGTTCTTTTTTAAGTCAGGATGTTTAAAGAATTTAGTACTGAAATGAGAACTTGATAGACTTTTGAAACCTCTAAAATTAGGATATATATTTCTTTAAAATTAGGACATTTTCCTGCTTCACAAGAGAACTCTAATAACAATCAGTCAATAGTGTAAGGTGACGAGAAATTTCATTGGAGTTATCCCTTTATTTTAGAGTATTGTTCGTAAAATCAAGATCATGCCTGTTAAGTTGCCTCTCTTATTGCTGCTTTTATGAGACTTTAATTTTGGCAAGCATTCCTCACTTCAGGGATAGCTTTTTATAACATGACTGTCCCTCTCTGATTATTAAGACCACAGTTTACTTTCAGCTAGGATGATTATTGAAAAAGGTTTGTTTAATTTCCTGCCTCCAAGCTGTCCACATGGATTAAAAAAAAAAAAAAAAAGAATCCCATTATCCCATTGCACTTAATTTGACACAAATCAATATGATTGGCAGACTTTTCTATAAAAGTGTCTAATGTTAAATACACATGTTGCCTGAATTTCCTCTAACAGCCTGTGGTTTAAGCTTGTCTCAGTCAGGGCACACACATCACTTCCTAGGGAATGTGGATTTTAGTTTTGGCACTAGACCCAGCTGTCCGGATTTCCTCTTGTAGGTCTTCAAAAGCCGCACCGTTTCTGCAAAGACAGTCAAATAGGGCAGTCATGAATGATCTATGTTTTTGTAAGATCAGAGCAATCATTTCCTAATGGAGCACCCAGGAGCAAGGAAGTTCTGGAGGATGGGATATGCAAAAGCCTATTGAGTGATAATCAGTAAATGAATAGGGGAATAGATACAGACAGGCGCTTAAAGATGGAGCTGCAGGCCTTGCATTATTCAGCACAGAAAAATAGCTGACACTACTCACGTTACAAAAAAAAGGTGAAGATACAGGAGAATAATTTTCACTGGAAAACTGGGGAGCCTAAGGAGTAAAACAGGAGTGGGGACAGAAGAAGAGCACGTGAAGCTGTTTGAGGGAAGGGAAAAACGCAATGCTAAAGTTAGGGAGCCTCAGATGTTTTTTGAAGCATTCAGCAGTCGGGTGTGATAGACTGGACTGTTAATGGTTAATGACTATAAACAATCCTCCCCATGCCAGGGTGCTTGGCTGAAGCCAGGTTTGTTTCCCTCGAGGGGGAGGAGGTGAGTTTTTGGGCGTGTGGTGGCCATTTGCACAACACAGAGGCGGAAGATAGGAGCTGGGCTTTGAGGCTGATAAGAGGCAAATCCTGCAGGGTGGGATGGTGCCTTTTATCATGGTGATTGTCCTCCCTTACACAAGCTCAGCTGTAAAACCCCTGCTCATTTCACCCAGGGAAAGGCTGATGGGGTGTAACTGGCTCATCTATGCTGACATGAGAGGCAGCGATCCTGACCCACCAAAGACCCCAAAGCCCCCCAGACCCAATTACTGAGGCCTTCCACCAGAGGACTGCACATGGTCCAAGTGTAGCAACAGATCCAGCTGTGCAAAGACAGTATAAAACTCCCTCCCCACCCAGACTGATCATATTTTATCCCTTTGGACTCTAGGTTTCATGGCACCCTCACTGCTGAGAAGACCAGAAGAGGACCAATGGGATGCTGTTGGAACACACAAAATGGTGATATTTTTCTACTTAATCTGTTTTTTTCTGCCTCTGTCTCTCTGCCTCACATTTACTGTTGGTTTTGGCATATGGTCTCTTTAGCACTTTAATTTGGGCAGAGGCATCTCTCTAATAATTTTAAGAATCAGATCTTAATATGAGGAAAAAATAAAAGAAGGAGGTCTAGCTAAGTAAGTATACCAAAAAAAGAGTCCAATGAGAATATTATACCACTGATTTAATATGAATAATTTTGATTAGTTATGTAGTTCCAAGCTATTGCATCAAGATTTGCCTTCTTTAGAAAAATCTATTAAAATATAATCATACAATTTAACCATATCCTGGAGCCTCACCCAATATGCCTTGCCACTCATATAGAGACTGTTAAAGTCCTTCAATCCCTGTGTGCTACTGAAAACACACAGAGGACAATTTAATTTGGATTCCTACAAAAGAAAAGTAAGGCCAGGAGTGACAAGGGACTTGGCACAAAGCTTCAAGGCTGCAGTAGTCTATGGACATATTTAAAGAACTAATGACATTGGATGCACTCCAGTGCTTTTCAAAGGCAAATCAAATTGCTCTTTAGAAGAATCTTTATGAACCGAGGAGGATTTATTGGTAGAGAGAGTACAATCACAATCAAATGTAGGGAAATCCTTTTGTTTCTCACTCTCTCTCCATGCTTTGTTGTGACATTACTGTCAAGTTGAAAATGGAAATAGCCCTGTTCTGCACTGAACTTGTCTTTGTCTTCTCCAGGCAGAGAATATGTTAAGATGCTTTGGGGGAATCAGTTTCTCTTTTTACTTATATCTGGAGTATTGCTTTTCATGCAGAAGTAATGACCTCATCTTCCCTCTCGCAGTACCAGTTTAACACCAAGGCTACAGCTCCCCATCCTCCCGAAGCACAGCTTCCTAGGGACGTTTTCTCTTCATGAGACCATTACAGTTCCTGTGCTGTATTACAATACACCAGAAAGCTCCATTACCAAGCTACCAGGAAGCACACTATGGAGTAAAATCTGGTTCAAAATAACCCTGTCTCTACGTCCTTCAACAGTGTTCCAGGTGTCTTTCTTCCTGATTTAATTATAGAATAAAATATTCCTGCAGGAAATGGCCTGTGCTGATCTATACAGTCAAACAAATATCCTATTGGCAGAAGCAGCAGCTACAGCTGTTATGACAAAATGCTTGCTGTGGAAACATTTTTCAAAGAAATAAGATGATTTAAATGTATTACTCTCTGTCATTCATGCATGCCATTAGCTGTCTGAGAAGAGATTAGATTACAATGCATTCTGTGGCATTTCTTGATCAAATCACTGGTTTCAAGCAAGGTTTTGTTCATGGGACTCAAAATTTCTGTGTTGCTTCATAGGAATGTTGCTAAAATTATTTATAAAACAGCACTTATGAATGGAACAGGGCTTTTCTCCATGACAGTTTTAGAAAATACCAATTGCTTTTCTAAATTCTCTTTTCCTCTTCCTTTTCCTTTTCTTCCCTCCCTTTTTCTCTTCCTTTCCCCCTTTCCCCCATTCTTCTTTCTTCTTTTCTCCGCTCCCCCCTTCTCCTTCCTTCCTCCCTTCCTTTCCAAAGAGAAATTCTCAGCTCCACAGGATAAAACGCAACTCAACACATCAGTAGGAGGAACAAACAAAGCCTGAGCTGTGATGCCCTGCCTGCTCACTAGAAGGCTGTGGAGTGACCTCGAGGCTACAAATGTTGGGCTGCTGGAAAGGAGTCAGGAGGAAGCCGAGGAGGCCACATCTGTGAGTGTGTGAATGGAGCGGAGCCGCCCTCCCACACAACAGGAATGCCATCAGAAGGATGTGCTCTGTGCGGGAGGAGGAAAATTAATCTGTTTGGTGCATCACTACGGAAACCCAGATACAGTGTCACTGCCAAAGCGCCAAAGACAGCTCAGTTTGTGACTGTGACTCAAAATTGCTAAAGCAGAGATCTTTAAATTATGTTGATAAAGGAGGAAAGTATTAAAAAAGCGGAAGCGTTCATTTAAATAAAATTATATGAGAAACACAATATTCCCTTTTAGCATCACCAGGAAACGTAACAATGCATTATTTCATGCCTGCAGTGCATTGAGGTTATGGATTCTGAAAAGAAAACTTCATAGAGCATAATATAAACTATATTTTTCTCACAATTTCTAAACTCCATGCAGCCTATCTATTCAGAGATTCTGTTTCAAGAAGTCTTTTTATCTGTGATACCTTAGAATTGTAGCAGTGTAGAAAGGGGCATTGCATGACTGTATGTGTAAATGCAAATTAATTTCCTTTGGAACACTGCTTTACCCTTTGATTTAAGTAACATTTTCCAGACTGTGAAGAATATGAGGATAAAAACTGCACGTGTGCAGCCTCCCAGTTGTGATACAGACAGGTTACAGTCATAGCTTAATCTTAGACAGTTACTGGATTAAGATTTACATACATAATTGCAGAAAAGCGGTTCTCTTAAACGGCTGAAATATTGTGGAATTTATAGATTGCATACAGTTTGCTGGAAACCATGATCTATGTAATATCAGACTCAAAACAAAACCAGAAAAACACAGCAAACACAACAGTTTTTCCTCTGTAAAATATTATTGGATTCAATGTGAAGTCTCTTTATGAAGGCAGTTCTGTTCTTTATATGTGATCCAAGAAAATTTTATTTCATTACAGAAGAGTCAGGAATATATCTTTGGTTTTCATGCTATAGTTTCACTTTCTCCTCCCCCACCCCTCCCACCACTGTAATTTATTATTTACTGCAACACTTTAGTCACAACAAGAAAGGGAGTGTTAAAATCCACAAGGATTTGGCCATTTGAAAATTGACAATGGGAAAGATAGCTTTTATAGCACTCTAGCACAGCAAAACAGATAGAAAATTATTGGATAAAATTTCCACCAGTAAAAAGCTTATTGGCCAGTGGTGGGTCTGTTTATCTGTTCTTGTTAACAGAAGTGCAAACATCCTGAAAAATATTGTTCTGTACCTTGTAACTGTGTATATTGTACATTTTATTATTTCGTTCTTTTGGCTGGTAGCTTGAAACAGATGGGACTCCTAGAAAATAAATATTTAACCCAGCAGGCCAGTAGCTAATGTTTGAAATCATATCTAGTGAAAGTATAATGGCATTTATGGCATCAATAGTTATACAAACATTATGCCTATAACATTTTTCCCTAGCCTTCCATTTTCATTTGTTCATGATTTTATGAAAATGTGCCCTTTGAAGCTAAGAGTTCCCTTACCTTGTTGAGCTCAAACATATTCTTTAGAGAAGGTTAAAAGAGAAAGAAAACTCTTTTCAAGGTTTTTAAGATATGTGAATTTCAAAAAATATGCTCTCCTTTATGCATTTTTATTTATTTTTGTATACTTCAGAAATCACTCCCTTTTGAAATAAATAAATAAATAAATTCTGAAAAAATGCAATCAGTTGAAATGGCACTTACCCTAGCTGGAAAAAAAACCCCACAAAAACATACACAAAACCCCCCAAAAAGACTAAACCCAAAACCTCAAAAGCATAATTAAATAATAAAGTTTTAAAACACTGGAATTCTCATGCTGTGCACCTCAGTGGAGACAAACAAAAGGACAACTGTACTAGCAAGTCCAGATGATGTAGAGCAGTATGACTACAGTGAACCCACAAAAAACACATCAATTTACATATTGAGCTGAGCTGAGTCCAAGGGCCTGGTGAGCTTCCTCTCATTTGAGAATATCAAATTGCATCTCTTCCTTTGCAACAAATAGCCTGAGAATGCTTCCATCTTGTTAGGGTTTTGCATCTGTGAGGGCGAGGCTGTGAATGGTTTATTGAAACACTTTCAGAGAGTATTTTTTGAGAGGTTAATTTTAGGTAAGATAAGACTCTAAGGAAGTGAGTTCCTGCCCTGCAAGATCACACTGCTGCATCATTCAGATTTCCATTTCTCTTGGGTGTTAGGCTTAACCATGGACAAAAAGCCCTCTTAGGTCATGTGTGAGGCTGGGAAAAATGATGGAATTCAAGGAGTGCTGTAGTGTAAAAGGGATTGTGCTAAGGTTATTCCACCAAAAGGTGACCACCAAGTTCTCCAGAAGTCATGATCTCTTTCCCAACTCATGCATCAAAAGAATAGGGACATTGGCTGTGGCAATCTCAGCATCCGTAACATCCCCCACAACATAGAAGTTATCCATGTAGTGAGGTGGTCAAACTTCTGCCTTCCAACTATGAGCCGGGTCTAAATGCCCAAACACAAGACAATAGCAATTCCCTAATTTTAATTTCTGGAGTACACCTTGTACTTTGCTCACATCTTACCACAGTACTGAACTCGCTACAAGATGATAACCTTCCGTGTACTATGAACACCACAATAAAATATTTGTTTAGTGAGTGCAACTAATTTAAAGTTTCTTATCTTACGAGCTTGACAATGCAGTGTGCTGTGACGCAAATGTTGCAGGCGTAGGAACCCTGTATGAAAGTCACACTCTGATTACTTGATTGCAGCACTAGGGCAAAAAAGTGAGGGAGGTAGAGAGGAATCAGCCTTCTCCCTTCAGCTTGCAGCCAGTGCTGGTGGTCATTATGATTACCACCCTCTACACATTGCAGAATAAATTCCTGGATAGTATTGATTGTCAGCTTAGGACTACCAACTGATGCCCTCATCACACCTATTGGGAGAATTTGAAATATAAAAGGACCTCTGTCTTTTGAATGTGTGGCACAGCAGCTGGGAAATTGCCTTTGTTCAGTGTAATTCTTTCATCTTGTTTTCTTTGCAATAAATAATGAGCTTAGAAAAAATGCGTTATATTTTCCTGCCTCTTCATATCTTGAATTATTGAATCCATACACCATCACAGCACTTGCATGTGTAGTTTACTGTGCAGTCATGCAAAAGCTCATTTGTTTACCCTTTAGTGGAAACCTGAAAAATTCAACCTACAAAAAATATAATGCAATTGACACAAAGAGAATGAGAGAATCATGCAATAAAATCAAGACTACCCAACCAATCAGCCAATCTCCAAATGCTGTGAGAAACCAAACTAGTGGCTGTGGTTCTCTTCAAAGATTCTGCCGCTGAATGGTGAAAATGGCTGGACAAGTATGGTAGAGACACAGGTGTGTCAAAGTTCTCGCAGTCTATATTAGCAGCAAATTCCAATCAGACTAATCAAACTTCTGTCTTTTCAGGTAATCAAAAGTGATATAGCAGTTACGTTATCAGTGTTTTTATTAGAAGGACAAAATGGAGAGGAAAAAGAGAAGAGCACCCTGTCGAAATCTACATCTGCACTAGTTAAAACCCTTACAGAAGTCTTGAAAAATTCCTGATGCTTATTGCAATCTATAAGCTGGCATTTATGTCAGTATAAATGGAATTGGGCTGTCTTTACTTCACTTAGACCGTAGTGCTTCAGTTCTCCAGGGATACACTTCACTGTCAATTCACATTAGGCCATCAGAGCAAAAAGAGCTTTTCTAACTTCAGATGGAAAATAATTTTCTACCATTGTTTCTATGGCTAATGTACAGTAAAGAGTCTGGCTTTGAAACACAGTGCATTTTCTCATCAGTGACTGATACTCTGTGCTATAGAAACAGCCAGAAACATAAAGGGTTCACTTCCATTGCCTCTTTTTATGACAGTCACATCCCTGAGCAGTCGGTGACATGTCAGTCCTTCTGCCTCTCTTCTAATCAGCATCTCGGTTCCTGTTATCTCCAGAGAGAAGAGTACCACCAATTATTTGAACTTTAGAGAATAATAATTCTAAATTCTTAACACTACGCTTAAGGTTTCTTGTAAAATCAGTATTTTTATTTGTATACTTCAGTTTTGCTCTTCAAACTTTCTGAGTGAATTAAATGAAATTAAATGTTTTGCTGTGATCTTAGTATGTTTTTTAAGGTTTTTTGTAGGATTCTTGTAATACATTTTGGATTTTCATAGATCTTTTATTTATTTCAGCAGTCATTTAGACCTCATAAATATAATAACCATAACAGGACATGACTCACAACTGTAAGGCTCATAAATTAAGATAACTTATCTTTTCCACCCTTTACAGGATATCTGCTGTTTTAAATCACTGCGCCAAGTTTAATTTACTGTATATTTTTCTCCATTTTCACAAAGAAGTGTTTTCATGGGAATGAGAAATATATGAAGGAATAAATTTACACAAAGAACTTGCTTGTAGGGAAATTAACAATTTTTTTCTGTCTGGGAATAATAGAACCTATATCCTTCCTAGACAATCACATATATTATGAGGATATCCTAAATCTACTGTATATAGTTCTAACCTAACTTTTAAATGGAAATGAGCAATTGATTTTTATGGTGGTAATTTTTTTGTCTCATGAATTTCTTTAGAGAGATTTTACTGTGCAGTGTGTGAAATGAAGCCTGCTTTACCAACATGCTAAAAGTAAACTTGGATAAATTATTCATTGTAGAATATTTGGTTGGAAATGCATCCCTTTTCCTATTAATTAATAATAAACACACTGGTCCCAATTTGTAAAATATATGAACAAGGCCTAATTCCCTTTTTTATTATGCTAACTGTAAGATGATGTACTAAAATAGAAAAATATAAAAACATAGATTTAAAGAACTGTTTAAAGGAAAAGAATGATTTCTGCTCATTAAAACTTTCTGAAGAATGCTTATTGGCCTGACCAGTTGTTTTCAAACTCTTAAATAACAATTCTTGCAAGTTCGTGCTTTTAGTGAGTGCAGCTGCTCATTTTGGCTCCAGATATTGTGTTTCGCTCTATAGATTGTTGTTTCCTATATGAGATCTTTTAAAGCTAGAAAGAAGTCATTAGGTCAAATAAAGACCCTTGGAGTTAGCTTTCCCATGGAAAGATTTATTTGTGTTTGAGTGTATGATTCAGGGCTTTTTCTTAACTACAGAGGCAATTCTGTATGAATAATGGCTGCCACAATCTCGCAGAGCAATCAGAACCTCAGCTCTTTTCTTTGCAGGAACATGTGTGAGCCAGTTCTTACACCGTATGCAGTTAAAATGAGAAAGAGAGAGACAAAGAGACTGAAAATAGAGGGAAAGATTGAGTAGTCTGTTATTTAGTCTCTGTTGGCATGTTTCATATATAATCTCGGCAGTTGTATCTCAGATGCTTAGCTGTCAACACCTTAATGAAATATTCAGTAGATCAAATTCTCTCTGTACCTTAGCACACATGTAAGCAAAGATTGAATCTACATCAGTTTGACTTGCAAAAATGGGGACGTTTTCCTCTCTAGCCCTTATTATCATTATTAATTATTATTATTATTATTATCCTAACATGAATGTTCTTTAAATTAAATATTTTGATGTTGTACGAGGTCTTGGACATAAAAGAGAACTGATATTTCTCTTCTGTGCATTTTTCCACAAACACTATATAGGAACCAGTAAGTATTTAGTCTGTTTCATGTGGTTAGAGCATGGTGGTAATAACTCCAATATCATGGGTTTGAACCCCATATGGGCCATTCTTTAAGGGTTGGACTTGATGATCTGTGCAGAATATTCTCTGATTCTGTGATCCCATGTGTTGGATTTTGACTCGAGCCTCACCCTGTGTCTGTTGATGGAATAACAGAGTTCCCAGCAGTACGTGCATGAAGCACGATGCCATCAATTCCTGATTTCCCCTTTTGGGAGACAGGGACTGTGTCTGCTAGCAGCTTATTATGAAGTCCAGGTGTGTCACTTGCCCTGTGGGGAATGCAAAAGAGACTGCCAGATCTGTACCTCCAACCTGCCTCCTCCGAAAGTAAGGCATTAATAACTTTGCAATTGGTCTTTATTTTGCACTCCAACTTGACTTTGTGCATTATCAAAATGCATATTCATGTGAGGGGAAGAATATTGGCAACATCTCTGCCTATATTGCTCAAGAGTAAAGAACTTTTTTTACTAGAGGGACAGAAAATGGACTATTAATTGTATTGTTAAGGCAAAAATGCCTGAGGGTAATTTAACACCTAACAGTTGTTCTATGCAAGAGCAAGAATGTGAACTTTTATTGTTTGTTTTAGAGTACCAACAGTTCAAACAGCTAAGAAAATCTACTATGTTACACCTCCTGAATATAGGGGGTGTAAGCACACATTAGGCACATACTTTGAATTACTGATAGCTTGGGCTTTAAAGAGCTGAAGAACAAAGAAACATACTGAGAGATTGTCTGAATCATGTTCAAAATAAAACACTCCCTGTACTTGACCCTGGAGATTTATAGCTGCATTCTTTAGTTTATCCCAGCCTTTGGCAAAGTTCCTAATTTCTGAGTAATACCCCTGCAAAAACCTTGAGAGTCTTGCTTTTATGCAGTAAGGTTAGTCAATAATTCATGAGGGGATTATTTCTTGCAAAGGCAAACTTTTTTTTTCCCAGGACACAATTTTAAAATCAGAAATATAGAGATTACAAATTAACTAAAACAAACTTAAACAAAAACCAAAATAAAATCAAATAGTTTTTTATGCTCCTAGTATTGCCTTTAAAATATCCCACGGCAACATAAGCCAATGTTTTGAAAGTACAAAGACACTAAAACAGAAGTTTGCTTTTCAGGAACACTGTGTACTTACAATATAGTGAGATTATGAGAAGTTGCTGCCCAGTACTGTTTTGAAAAGTGCTAAACTCAGAGACTGTGTTTGAACAATCTGTACTTCAGAATCCAGAGGCAAAACTGAATTAAAGGACTCCCTCCAGTGAAGGAAGCCTCTTGCAAGTCTCACAGAAGGCTTTCCGAACTGTCGTTCGTGCAACAGCTTTGGATTCCCCAACTCTTTTTCTTCACAGATGGAGGGGAGATCTGAAGGGAAGATGAAGATAAATAATAGCACCTTTCTTTGTTTAGGGCCACCAGTTATGAATTTTTGCTTCCATTGGGAACTTAAGCAAGTTGATCTTTCTTACAGAAAACACAAAACCCACCTGCCTGCCCCTTCACACTTCAGGGCATTTAATTGTTAATAGGAGGAACAGAAATCACTAAGGAGGAATTTCAAAATTGTCCAGCACTTCCAAACCTCATTTCACCCTCCTCAAAATAGTAATTTGAACCTGAGTTTCAGATGTCCTAGACTAGCAATTTAATCTGTAGAGTATGAATTAATTCATGCTCTTCTACTCCTTAAGTGTCTCTTGTTGGAATTTTCCACACCATATAACAGATTAAATGTTCATTGGTACAAGAATCTGAACATTTCATCTTGCTAATAACCTACCCTTAGGTTATACAGTTACATAGTTTCTGCCTCTTCTGGCTACCATTCCTTCCCTCTCCCCTCATTTTGGCAGCCAGTGGTTATTTATTATTTCATACCAATGTAAATTCAAGTGGGGTTTGAAGAAAGAAGTGCATGCTGTAAGACACTTCAAAAAACACTTCTTGCATAAGTCTTGTTGTGGATCTAGCTCCAGATAACTACATTTCTGTGTAGGTACCATGCTTGCAAGTGATCTTAGACAAAGGATAGGACAATAATTACTTTATGAATGTGTTTTCTAAAGCAACTAAGAGATTTTTCTTAGTGGTATATTTCATAGTTGTGATATTTTTCATAAAACTCACAAGAATATTATAATTATATGCAAAGTGTGAAGATAGCAGAATTAGGAATGCCAGAAACAGATGTCATTGACATGGGCAGTAGATTAGCATTCTTTTGAGAGGTGTCTCTCTTTCCATTTAGTAATGACATTTGACAAGTAATGAGAAGTTTTGAATGAGGGAAGATATTATGATCTAGCAGATTATTCGAAATAACATTTGAAGTCTTAATTTAAGTTTTGCTGAAGTTGATTAAAAAACTATCATTGCCTCAGAACATTATGCATTAAGGTCCCAAAAGCTGCCACTGTTCATTCCCATCAGCTTAATAATTTTTTCAGATAAAAGTTGTTATGCTTCTGTTGTTATTTACTGTAAAAATTGAACTATCTTTGACTTTACTTTTAGGGAACTTGCACTGTTCCTAGACCTTCTCTGCTGCCACTCTCAATGCTCCAGGTTGTGCAAACAACTAACCTCAAAACTGAAAAAGCCCTTCCATGAAAGTACTGTGACCTTATTCCCCAAGTGCAAACCTCTGAAACCTGTGTCTAGGGCAAAAACCTCAAAGGTTGATTTAGTCCTTAAAAGACCAAGCACTATCAGAATCCAAAACTCCCTGAAATCTGACTAACACTTCAAGGGTCTTTATACTCCTTATTGTAGGGAAACTACATCTGAAAAGTCCAAGGGCTGCTCTATTGTAATCTGCCTTCAGGAAGCTGCCAGAGCGGCAGTCAAAATTCTCTGAACATTTGCCCCAAACAAGGTGTTTCATCTTCTGTTTTCAACAATCTGTCCTTTAAAAAAAAAAAAAAATAGAATGCTTTTGGAAAACTTCTGTCTCTCTCCTGCATGAAAAGATTGCTGTGTAATTTAAATTTTCCCCATTTTATTAATTTAGACTGAAAACATTCACAAATGCCTTTGCCATCTTCAGTGAAGTTCATCTTTGTGAAGAAACAATGCAAAACAAAAATAATTCAAACAGTACTGTTTTCCCAAATAAATAACCAAAATAGGGAAGTCTGTATGCTGCAGTAGAGCTTTTCTGAAGATTTAATTTCTTAGCTTATTCCCAACTCCTTCAACATGGACATTCTCCATGACAGGACAGGACTTTCAGTGCGCTCCAGACCAAGGACACACTGCACCAGGTGATGTAACAAGCACACACAAAGTCAGTCCCCACAGAGGAGTTGGAGGCATGAGAAACGATCTGCAGCTTTCTCAACACATCTTAGTTACACCAAGGTACAGCAACAAAATTTTGGAATGGAGAATTTGAGGTTTTTACTGGAAAGGAAGAGCATTTGTCTAATTTTTCTGTGTTTAACATTTGCTTGTAAAGAGTTTATAGATTTATGACAAAATATGTTAAACATACTTATTTCCATCAAAATTGTCTACATCAGTAGCAATAACAACTCCAGTCCACTTTACAGATCTGGAAGAGGATAGGAGCTGTCAAATTCCAGTTTGCGAAAGTTTTATATATGCTACACAATAGCTGTTATTTAGACAATTCCACAAAGTATATATTTCTAGTTTATATTGACTACTAAATGTTCCTTGACTTTCCATTAAATTGAAAGTTACTATGATGATTTTAGTCCATAAATGTATTTTTATAGCTATGAAATAATATCCAAATCAGTTAAGAAATACAAATCAAAGTAAATCTCTTTTCTGAACATTCAGTTTCTTGTAAAAAGTGTCACAAACATACCAGACAACTATTTACTTCCAATTTTGTTACTGTTTCTTCTGTCAATGCATGTTTACAGTGGGTCTAACTTTCCCTGATTTGAATAATGAGAGAATACAATTTATTCCATTGTTATTTACATAACAGAAGCAAGCATTTGGACAACTGCAAGAATTTCCTAATTAAATTGTAGCAATTTTTAACTCATGAACTTGCAGGGCATCAAAACAGGATTTGAAAATACTAAGAATTATTGCAAACATTTCCTCAGCTGAGTCTGTAGTAAATTTTGAGCATGTTTGCCTATATGAAACAAATTAGGCATTTCCTATTAGAAGACACGTAAATTTAGATCTCTCTACAAAAGGGACATTTTTTTATTAATTTCATATGGAAATGGTTTCTTATGAAAAATTTTTAGTCTAGAAATTACCATATAGAGGATATGATTACTTAACGGAAACTTTGAAATGCACCAGAATGTTTTCCCATCATCATTACCAAGTAGTTGTGCCAAAAAGTTAAAGAGCATCAAATAGGGTCAAAATGTCCTTTACATAAATGAGCTGTTTTTCTTATGTGTACTAGATTTTTATTGTATGATCCAGAAGCTGCAGAAAAAGGTCCTTTGCTTCTTTTCCTGAAATTCCACAGAAACATTACTCACCTGGTGCACAAAGGTGTCAAAAGTGAAAAGCTTATTCCAAATCCAGGGATCGACATTTGAATCTAGTAAGGAATCATTGCTGCTGGCCAAGAATATGGGACAGAGACTCTTTTGGCGATGACTGGAAAAAAACTGCATTGAAGGAGGCCAAGGAAGAAGGAAGGGCAGATGACCCATGCCAGAGTGTAATGTTGCAGTTCTGATACTGAATACAAGTTACTTCATCACTTAATTCCATTTGTGTTGTATCACCTCGTGTTTCCACTGACCTCAGGGTCTGACTGACACTAATAAATCAAAGGTGTGAACATCCTAACCTTCCATTTGAGAATTTTGTACTTAAAATCACCAATGTTATCATCAAATAATATGGACGCTGAAGTATTTTATCACCTCTGCTAAGGCAGTATCTTTGATCATCATAGCTTAAATCTTCATAAAAGTATTTTTAAAACAACAGAGTTGGGATCTGAAGGATGTTTCTTCACTTAGGGGCCTAATTTTAACCACCTAAATTTTATTTGTCTAAGTCTAAATGAATCACCTAGCCCCTACTATATTCAATGAAAAAGAACATTCACTGCCAGAGTGAGAGAGATGACATTACATGGATCAGATATTGGGATCAATTGTGTTCTGAAAGCAACTTTCAGTTGGCTAAAATTAGTGAGAAGGATGCATCAATTTGCAAATTTATGTTTTCTATTTAATGTAGTAAGATAAATCTGAATTGAGTAATTTGACTGACAGATGATTAATTTAAACTTATATCTGATTCACTCTGACCCTTAATAATCAGTGGAAATCTGAGCATTGTGAAGACCATAGTCATTAAAGTCTAGGGTGCTATTTAGCTCATTCTAAGGAGGCAAATAAAGTAATCAAGTGGATTATAGCCTAAAAGTACCTATATCTCTCTGCTAATTATAAGGGGATCCTGGGGAACCAAAGTTAGTGCCTTCCCAAAAATGTAAACCAATGTGCACTGATACTGCTTATCAATTTTTATTTAAATTCTTGTTCAGAACCAAAATACCCTGAATTTCTCCTGTCTCTCATATGTATCACTCCTTTTCTCATGTTCAGTCTACTTAAGATAATTAAATAATTTGTAGAAGTTCTGGTGTCTAAGTATGCCTCCCCTCAAACAGTGAAAAAGCTAATGCTTAAAAGTACTTTCTCCTTTTACTTATTAGTAGTGCAATAATTATGAGTACCAAATGACAGCCAATAAAAACACTTAAGAGAATCATGATGGGCATTCTGAGGATAAATCCACAGCACAAGAATATTACTTCTTAGACCTCTGTTTTCTAATCAAGTTATTCTGCAATTAAAAATCATTAGTACCGTGAGAATGACTGAGCAAATGATCATTTGTACAGGATACGGAAAAGAAACATTCATCATTGCTCAGATAAATATTTACTTAGCTGTTCAAAATTACTTGCAGACAGAGAAAATATGATGTCCAACGACACCCTTTGCAATTGTCAAAAATGCATTTAAAGTGTTCTAGAAACAAGCAGAGATCTGTCTTTTGCACTCACTGATCATATTTGGGAGCAGAAGTATTGAATGATGCTACCCACTATTTCTCCCTTCAGGCACCCAATTCCACCCTGACAGAATTTCTGAAATTGTTTTGTGTGCTGTTGGAAAGAAAAGATGCATAAGTAGCAGATGTGGATTTTTTCATTTGTAATGCCTTTCTGTCTGAGTAGTGATATTCTGATAGATATTTTGACATGGCCTGCTGACAGAAAACAGGGAAGCAGGCATGCTTAGGATGAGCTGGAAGACCACTGAAGTAATTTTAAAAAATAAAGACTGTCAAAAACAATAACATGAATACACTGATCTCTATTAAGGCTGTCACAAGATGGTCAAAAGATATTGTGTGACAGATATCCAGAATAAACTACTTATGTCACTGTGTCAGGCCCACGCTGGCAGCCTTCCAAATGTCCAAAAGGTCTGAAGCATTGACCAGTTGCATTAGCAGGGATAGCAGCATGAGCTAATCTATATGTGAGTTTCCTATTTCTTGTGCTGCATTCACTCAGATAATCTTGCTTTAGTCCTCCTGAAGCTGAATGAAAATTAAAATGGTTTTACATAATAAAAAAAAAAGGACAGTATGGCTGGGCACAAGAATTGAGAAAATCAAGAAAAACATCCCAAAATCATCAGTATTTCTTAAGATAAATATTTATATTTGTATTTTGTAATTTATTTATTTGATTTGTTTAATTATATTTTCTTTATTTCTATTACCTTCAGGAAAAGGTTACAATGGAGGAAAAAAGGAAGTTAGCTTTATTTAAAGTGAAAACAGAAGCTCACAGATTTCTTCGGAAAGAAGGGAAAAAAGTGCAACATTAACTGAAACTCAAAAATTACAAATACATGGAAAATTCCAAAATATGTCATGTTGAAGAAGTCCTTGACAGTGTAAGGTAGACTGATGTACCTAAGCCCCATTAATTTTCAAAGAGAACTGGATACCTAATTGTTCTTGCTGCCTTTGAAAGTGTTCTAATAATCAATCCTTAAAAGAATTTGCGTTCTTCTGCAAATTTTACTATAAAAAACAATGTACCATGTATTAATTTCTTGCATTTTCTTTATAATTATTTAATAAATTTGAAGAGCACTTCCTATTCTGCTCACTTTTGTTCTAAGTTCATTAAAAAGACTCATTCTTAAGGAATCACAGCACTTGGACTTTACTGCAGGGTCAAATTGCAGAGTCCACCCGTAGCTGATGGTAAAAACAGATGCTTAGCGTAAGTGTACACCTGAGAATGATAAAAATGGCCATCAAAGACAAGGAGAGAAGATCACAAACTTCCAGAGAAATCTGGACACCAATATTCTCAAAAAATCGAGCAATGAGGTCTCTCAACAATTTTAATCTGAGAATGAAATGTTCACTAATTGGAAAAATTCTTATTGTCTTCAGAGTGCCAGGATTCAACTTGTTCATTTCCTAATCAATTATTACAGATAATACTGAAATAATTTCAGAGAAACTAGTCTTGGTATTATATCTCTCTTATCCGGCCCTTCATTCAGAAAGGAAATCAAACATGTTTAATTATAACCCAAATAATTGAAATGTCATTTCGGCCTGCTTTTGGCCACGGTGGTATCCATGGTATGATCACAGAAGGAATTTCCCCGTAGATAGTGTAAAAATGTTATCAGAATAATCAATTGTTTTGGTTTTCTGTGAGTAGTTTACAGGAGGCAAAGTGTCAGCAGCCTGTGTAAATGACTCTAAAGGAGGAGATGTCTTTTCTCAGCCAGGTGTGCATGAGACAAAATTCTCAGAATGGCAGAATATGAGATGGGGTCAGCAGTACATGAAAAAATACTCTTGTTTCCTCTCTATTGCATCTCTTTGGTTGTTTTATTGTTTTTTAGCAGCTGAGAGTAGAGCCTAGCAACAGTAGCATGTGTACATAAAAACAGTAAATCAAAGAAAGCAAGGGAATGGATTTTTATAACAGATTATGATATCCTATTTGAATATTTCATAAATCCTGCTTAGAAACCTCCTATGTAATTCTAGTCCAAGATCAATAAAAGGAATATGACATAAAAAGTATTACGAGAGATGAGGAAAATGCAATTTCTGTCTTAGTAGATGGATGAGAAAACTCATTATTTTGCCTTTAATTTTTAAAAAGTCAAAATGGCATGCTAATAAATTGGTGTGGTCTTCAAGGGATACTCAGAAAACTTGTCTGCTACAGTTCATAAATCTCCCAAGTGTTTTGGAATTACCAATGCCTTCGGGACACAGAAACACAAACCACTGGTTCAATGTCAGTTCTGAAAAAAACTGTGAATGTTTAAACAAATAATGAGATAAAAAGTAATGCATAATTAAAGGGTTTCTTCAGAAGTCTGAGTTATATTTATTTAAGGGTGGCAGTGAAATACATTTGCACCTGTGTATGCTCCAAAGGTGTCATTTTCACAAGTCTTACTGCACAAAGAGGGCCTAAGCACATAATGCATTATTTAAAAGGTTCTGCATTTCAAAGAGAATAAAACTACATGAAAATAAATCTAATATTTAATTTTAATAATATATCAGATTTTCTAGTATATTGGTCCAGAAATAGATTTAAACAAATTATCAGGCAACACAGGCCAATGTTTTGTGTTTTGTTTTTGTTTGAAATTGTATTTATGAACAGTGTAACAAAAGATTTTGTTGCACCAGTGTGATTGGCCCTATTTAAAAGGTGACAAAGGTAAAGTCTCTTCTCTGCTTCGCAGTTTCTCTGGTGAAGGTACTAATTTGAAATTGGTACATGTTAGTACTGAAGTAGCAATATTTAGCTCCTCTTTGCAATCCAAAGACATTTTAACTCAATTAATAACATAAGGGGTATGGAACACTTGCCACAATAGGTATCTGGCTGAGAATAGGCTCACTCTCTAACGCAATACTTCAGACAACAAAAACTGGTTTCCCAGCACGGGCCTTTCTGATACGGGTAAAAGTCTCTGCAGATTCCCTCAGAATATGACATACAAGCCACATGATTGCAATTAGTTTAAGGAACTTCACTGTGAACCTTAAATTAGGAAACTAGCCCCGTTAGTACTTTATATCTAATTAGAAAACTGCTTTTATGTTCAGTCCACAGACACAAAGTGGTGTCATGTTTATGGCAGCACATAGTGCACTACACCCAGCACAGGTCTAGAGAATGAAACACCTCTTACTAAGACCAAAAACACTCCACAGAATCACAGAATGGGAAAGGTTGAAGGGGACCACAGGGACACCTGGCCCAAACTCTCTGCTTGAGCTGGCACATCCTAGAGCACATGGCACAGGATTGTATCCAGACGGTTCTAGAATATCCCCAGTGAAGGGAGATTGCACACTCTGGGGAATCTCTTCCAGTGTGGTCACATACACAGAAAAGAAGTTCTTCCTCATTAAGGTGGAACTTCCAGATCCTCTTCTACCTTCTGTCCTATTGCTTGGCACCACTGAGAGGACATCCTCCCTTCAGATACATATTTATATTGCTAAAGTCCCCTAATCCAGACTGCCTGCATTTTGGGGGTGCAGTTCAGAGCACCTCTGGTCTGATTCTGCAATATATGTGCCCGTTAGAATCTGGGCATCATTAGAATCTCTCACTCTGGAGAGTGTCATTTGGTTTGGTTTCTATCTGAAAGGCATCTGCTCCCTAGTCTGTATGAATTTCTCCATGCTACAAACCCACATGAGCAGTGTCAGTAGCACAGGACAAGTTGTTGAAACACCTGAATTGATTGTTGTGAACTGGTGCTGTAAGGGTCTGAACATCCATCTCCTCTGCACTTCAGCGTACCACTAAATGGCATTATCTCCTAATGTAATAAAAATGCTGAAAAAGAATGTACTCAGTTTTTAACACTGAACCTTATGTTTTCATTAAAAGTTGTTTCAGGAGTCCTCAGTAGATACTGGCTAATGCTATAAGTGTTTCATAGTTTAATTACATGAAAATCCAAGATTTCTCCTTCTCACAAAGGCATCTGGCTATGCGAGCTAGTCATTATCTCTTTAGACACCAGTGGTTAAAAATTAAGATTCAGTGCTATTGTCTTTCATGCATTCAAGTTCCCAGACTGCCTCAGAAGTGATTTTGCATTCTAAATACCCTTTTTTACAGGTGTCTGATTGCTAACTCAATAGTTCCCTTTGTATTGTTTACTTGAAAATCAATAGTCCAGTTGAGTCAATCAAATATGAAATGTGATTTTACACTATTGCCAGAATTAGATGGTGACCTATAGTCAAAATGCAGGAAGAAATTGATGGTGTCCTTAGGCAATGGTAGAAGGAGTCGTCTTCTGCATTATTATAATATTTTTATTTCTGTCAGAGTTTTATGTTTGGAAGCAGTTTCACCAGATAATGACACATTGCACAACAGAATGATACAATGTACAAGGAAGGGATGATTCCTCTGATAACTACAAATTATTTATTGCAGATTCAAGAGGGATCCAAATATTTCTGGAAACCCTGTTGCTGGAATCAGAAGTTGCTTTCCAAGAAGGAGACATTGATGTGCATCATGTATTGATTCAGCCACTCAGATTATAGTCAATGTCTTCAACATGACTTTTATAGGAAGTGTCTAAATAGGAAGTGTATTGTGCCCATTTGAATAGATGATTGAAATCCAGCAAATACAGTGGGAAAGTATTTGAATATCCTTGGCTTTATCCCAGCCTCTAACTAGTTCAAGTATAAATTTATTGCACTAGCAGTAGTATCCATACTTTTCTGTTTAAGTTTTTAATTTTTTTTCCATGGAGGGTGATAATTTCATCTCCTTTATAAATGTGCATAAAACAAATTAATTTCTTGTACTAAGAGTGTATCTGAACAGTGTTGGTGATGACTGATGATGTGTCAAGGAATTCAGAGATCATAAAAACTATGTAGAAATAAAACTTTAATTTTAGTGTCTCAAACCCTTTCAGAAGTTTGTGTATTTAAACTATTTAGACATCAAAGGCAGCTGTATTCTTCTAAATAAATTCTTGGACCTTGAAGGCATTACTTTCTTGGGTTTGTGGCCCTGATCCCATGGGCATGAAAGCAAGTAAGACTTTTGACTTTTACATAGTTTGTTTTGCATCAAAAATAACCAAGAAATCCCATATATAGTAACCCCTTTCTGACTCATACACATAAATAAAAAAGAAAAAATCCCTATTTAGCTAACCCGAAGTCCCCAACATAATTACTCTTGCACATAACTTCAGAGAAACACATTAAAACTCTGAGGTTCCAAAATAATTTTTCCTTTTGCTTTATAAATAAGAGATTGTGTTTCTACTTTCTGAAGTGTTAATAGAAGACAAAAACCGTGTACTTTTTCCTGTATGGCATTCCTTGCATGACACATGAATAGAAAATACATCTTACGAAATAAAATTCATTTCTTTGCTTGTTTTCATCTAAATAAAGTCTTAAAGATGTGTAGCCCAAAAATGGGAATGTGCTGAATGTGAAAGTCAAGTCTGCTTGCTGGAGTTCAATTTACAGCCACATTTATTGCGAACATTCACAAGATTGGAACTTGGGGTACATAGCCTACATCCCAGGGAAGTGTGGGTCACTTGAACATATTGTCAAAGGATACTGGAGCTAATTTGACTTTATTAAAGTATGTAGATTCACATGCTAATAAGTCTGGCATTCAAGTGGACTTGATGACTCTGCCAGTAAAAAACCAAAATGGTTCTTGGTGAATACAAATCTAATAAGAATAGTGATTTTAGAGGTTTTTTGTCCAAGTTGTAAGTAGACAACTCAGGCAGATGTCAGTAAGGCATTACTATGAGATATTTAACTGGTGTTGCAGGGTTAAGAATAAATAAATTGAGGTTCAGCGTTCATGGCTGGGGATGTCCAACTCAGATACTACAAGATTTTGATGAATAACTCTTGTTAGAATATGTGAGTTTGGGCTGAAAGATATTTCACATAATTTAAGTCATCTGAAAGTTAGAAATGCAGTTGAATATGCAAGGCTCCTCTTCAGCCAGGAATAACCAAAGTCAGGTAGATTTATCCACCACTCCCAGATGTCCCTACCTGAGGAAGGATGAGCCACCCATCCTTTGGAAACATCTCCATCTCAGCTGAATACAGAGGGAGCTAAAAACTAGAGTAGGTCAGACATCAACACAAAACACAGCTAAAGTTGGGTGAAGGACATCCCACACACGGCACCCAGAGAGAGCCAGGCACTTCTGGAAAGTGTCACACAAGCCCCAAACATAACTCTGAATGCTCGTTGGGGAAAGGGACAGTTAGAGTAAGTCTGTCTGAGCTCCTCTTTCTCCTTATATTCTGGGAAGCAGGGTTCAGATATTCCTGTTCTTCCTGGAGTCAAAATCTACGATGGAGCCATATTTCTGAAGCACTATACTGCCTAAATCTGACTGGAACAGATGTTCCTGCTGCTTTTCTTGGGGAAGTAGTCCACTCTTTGAGAAAGAAGTTTGCTTAGATCCTCAACTTCCTAGTAGAGTGCTAAGAAAAGGAACCTCCAAAAATGCAAGAGATTTTTGCTGAATTGAAAGAGAAAACTAGACTAAACCATGAGGCAGATACTTTGGGGTTTGTTTGTTTAATGTTTTCAATCTCCTTCCTTCATGTTTTTATCTGCTGGTTGTCTGAGGTAGAACTGACTGTAAATGCAACAGAGTCTGATACTCAATGTCTTTTGGATGAGTGACCTAAGTGCTAAGCAGGTTCCTGAAATGGCAATGAGGCACATATCCCTTTCATGTTCTAGGCCCCATTGTACTTTATTGTACTTTATTGTGCTTACTTCCATTTGGTTAATTGCTTTTATTTTTCCACTTAAACAAAACATTTCCTAATTTTCCTCCTAAAGGTAACAGCGGCATGCAAATCTCATCTTTTGCCCACTTGCATTCACTCAGTGACTTACACCTGGGATCAATTGTGCTGCTCTGCAGATCTTCAGTGAATTTACATTTGCATTTCTTTTTTTTTTTTTCCCCACAGTGTTATATTGAAATTCCACTTCATGGAAAAGGTCTGACCATAATCATTAAAGTTATTATCTCTAATTTTTTAAGCTACATTAATAAATGCTAAGGTTAAGAGACACCACTATGATCTGATTTTCTACTTAACACAGGCCAACGAATTGCAAGTGTCTGGGAAATGTCTATCACCGCAGAGCTTAAGAATTTAGACAGATGGGTAGATTTATATCACCTTTTTAAAAACTTGAAAATATGTCAAACACAGGTTCTAGAAATGGATTTCTGAATGAAGACTTAACCCTTTGCTTCTGTGTTCATATCAAGCGTTGAGGTCCAGATGATAATTGCATGCCAAGTGAGGAGAATTCTTTATTTTTGTAAACCAAGACAGTTATAAACACTGAACTCGGCCTTCCTCAGACTTTGAAAACAGACACAGTTTTAAAGGCATTTTCTCTGCTTAAGTGAAATTAAGCAGAGCTCATGTTACTCTCATTATTGGTTTCATAGTGTCTTTGATCATGTAATATAAGAAGGACAAAGGATTAAATAATACCTTGGACATTGTAATATTGTATGTCTGAAGTCATCCACAGAGAAACAGCTTAAGAAAAATGATGGTATCCTTAACCACCTGAGCTCCTTTAAAGGCCATAGACACCAAGATCTTGCAGCAGTACCAAAACCTTATGCCAAAGGCATTTTTTAGTGAAGTGTACTAAATATTATTGTTGACTGTTCTCTAACAGCTTGCATATTGTATTCCTAAATCTCTCTTTGTGAGGAAATTCAGCATGATGAACAAACACGTCAGCAACATAGCTTCATGTCTGATTTTTCATGTCTGACCAATCAATCAGTCAATTCATGTCTGATTTACAGCGGCTGATTTCAAATGCACTGGTTTTATACTAATGCATCTTTAGATTTAGAGTTACTCTAGTAATACCAAATGTAACTGCAGTCAAAATGAGATTAATGTACATCTATATTTATGTCTCTCTCATCTCTCTATATCAAGCAGTCTGTTCGTGCATGTGAAGCAGGTGGATATAAATAGATGAGCTTTCAAAAACAACTGTTTCATTATCAAGGGATGGATTGAACAGACTGAACAGTGGAATGAAATATTTATTAAGTATATATAGAAGCCACTCATGGTGAAGAAGTTTGAGTTTGCCTGGAAGCAACCTTTCTGAAATGAATCCTTGATGCTCTGGAGTTTTACTATATCCTTTTTTATTTTTTTGTTATTTTTCCATCCTTCCAGAGGGTACACATTACCAAATCTCATCTGTGACTTATATTTAATTTCATTTCATATTTTTTGGTGGTGTTACAGCATTATTATAATTCTGGTAACTCCTGAAGGAGATGATATTAATAGTATGCTAGCACCCACCATTCTGATGTAGAAGAAGGCTAAAAAATATTTTTAATTATTAACTTTTCTATATCATCAGATTTCCAGTGATCACAAATATTGAAGGAAGCATATAGAAAAGTAGGTCAAATGACTACAGATAACTGCAGGAAAAAGCCTCTAGGGACAAAAATGAGATAACCAAAGCACAAAATATTATAGAACTGGAAAAATCAGTGATTAACAACATTGAAACAGGGCCTCAGAAAGTAAATCATCTTCTTTTGAGTTGCACTTTCATTTGTTCAGTATTTATGCAGCTGTAGAAGTGACACTGCGCACAGTTTTGTGGTAGATGTCAGAGTGAATTTCTTAGTACCAAGGCCTTAGCAATGGCCTAAGCCAAGTCCTGGGCTCTTGAGACTCAGTCGGAATTTTGTCTTTTTTTTTCCCCCCCTATTCTGCAGAAACAGAGATTTCCCTAAGAGGACTGAAACCGCTTTTTTATGTGCCAGAGTCAGAGGAATTTGTTGGTGAGTATCTGACAACTTAGACCAATTCCCACCTAACACAGTGGAATAACCTGTTGATTTTTATCAAAGTGGCAGAAAAATGTGAAAGCAAAACTCAAAGAGGATTAGTCACAAGGATATTTTCCATCTATTTTTGGTATGCACCAATTTTCCACTACAATTTTATTCCCTTTTACAGTTCCAGACAAATACTAAAAAAATGCGTTGGTGAATTAATTCCTACACATTTAGTTCAGACCAAGAGTTCTTGAAATTATGCTTTTGCAGTCCTTGAGAACTGAAACTATTTGAGGGTATTGCCATATTTCTGAAAGAGTGATTAGGAAAAAAATAAAAGAAAAAAACGTATATGTTAGCATATCTTTAAAAGTGAAAAAAAAATTCTCAGGATGAGTCTGTGCCCAGACAGCAGAAGGACCAGAAATAGAAGGGAGAATATTTTAACAAATGTTAAAGGCGTCAGTACCTGATAAGTACTTGCAGTAACTCAGTCATTTGGAGACCAGAAAATAATGAGTCAATCAAATAAATAATATTCTACACGGGTTAAAACTAAATCTCTAACTGATCAAAGGCTGAATGGTGTTTCAGAGTTGAACAAAAAATAAGTTTCCAGTAAGCTAAGACAGGGATACTTCTTCAGCACAGAAACCCTTAATTAAATGTCATATTGCCTATAGCTTGGCTCATGTTAAAGCATTCATGCTAATTATTTACTATGGATTTGTAACACGTAAGGTCAATATGATAGGCACATGTTTAATTTTAGAAATCAATGTAGAGGTTACTGTCTGAGTACATTGGAAGTTTGAAAATGAAAATACATTTATTTGAAAATCAACTTCCCTGTAGACAAAACTAATATTAGAACTTCACATTCGTTCTTTAGTTAATTTGAAGAAGGGCAGCTCTCCCACTGGCATCAAATAGGATTTTGTGCGTATTAAAAAAAGATTTCATTGTTATGAGCTACCACATCATACGTCAGGTTAATTATGAAAGCAACTGCAGTTTAACTGTGATTCCAGTGACCAGATATCAAAGTTTTCAGGTTTTTTTCCTAAATAAATGTCAATAGTGCCTTACTTCTGCTATTATTCTATACTCTCGGCAAACAATTATTCTATATAGACATTGAAAAGCGTTCAGTGCAGTCACTTTTGATCGCAGACAGTAAACAACTGTGGGATTCACTATCACTCAGAGGCTATTAGAAATCTGAGGTGACACAGACATGGGCAAGGAGCTCCATTGGAAAAGAGATGATCTTACTTTAAGTTTTGGTATACATTACTGTAGTATGCTTGGAGAGTGTAATTCTCTTTTTTATGCTTAATTCCACTCCTTTGATATCTTCAGCCAAATCCTGTTCTCCCTAGAATAATTAGCAATTTTTCCCACTAAAATGATTGAACAGATTCCCATTGCCTTTGAATGGATTTTCAAACAATGTTTCAGAAACCCCTATTTTAAATTAGTTGTCCCAATATATTCATATTCCTATGGCTTAGAAACAGGGAAATCCTACAAGATCACTTATTGTTCAACACTAGAAATACAGTAGAATTTGATTTTTAATGTTGCTTCAGTCCTTTATTTCCTTTTATCTCAAAAAAAAAAAAAAGAATCTACCAAACAGAACTAACCAAATTAGGAAGATAAAAGAACTAACACTCCATTACTCAGAACACCAGTCTTTGAACAAACTCATTTCTTAATTTATCTGAAAAGCCTGTTTTGGGTTTCTTTGCTAACTGAAGAACTGCACGCTCACCAGGATTTCTGATTTTGGGGTTTTCCTCCTGACTATCATGTAAATGTATTCAAAATCTCCTACTTAAACTCAGATGTATGTCCTATGTAAAGATCTTCCCATATTTAGCAGTAGAGAAGTACATGCTTACTCTTGCTTATATTTCCTACTGAGTAAAAGGCCATCTTCTGAGCATATTTATGATGGCTGACCTAAAAGAATCGGAGAAAGCAAAGTACATTTACTCTTTTTTTCTTTTTCCCCCACCTCACTGGCTTTGTCAACACACTTGAAGGGTTACTTTTGCAAGTGATGTGCCCACTGACTTTGATATATTTTTCCTGTTGTTGCTTCACTGCTCGACTCCCTTTAACTTGAAAAAAGGTCTTTATTTAAGACTTCTAGACATAGTGCTGAATTAAGGGTTGAGTTGATTTGCATCACTTTCATTAAATGCTGGGAGGCTTCGCTTCTTAAAGATTGTCCCCTGATGCTTCAGCCTTTCAATATAAATGAATTTCCTCTGGGAATTCACATTTCCTGAAGTGTTTTGTTCACAAATGGTAAACACAAGCAAGAGTTAATCTGAGGACACAAAAATAATTTGCCATGTATTCCTTTTCTCCAAACCAGTATCGAGAACAAGAACTGGAAATGCACATTGGCCTCTCAGAGGGCTTTTGAAACTTCTTCAAGTGGTTAGACAAGGCCTCATATCATTCACCATTTCTTAAGAAAAAATATATTCATCTACAAATTTTGATGGAAATGCACACTTTCTCTGGAGTTTGCTTGTCCACACAATAGCCACTCAAAATCCCCAAGGACTCTGAATATTTACTGCAAAATAAAATAACTTTAATATCTGTACTAATATATTGTCAGAGGCTACAGAACTGATGAATTTTGTATTTTTGTGAAATTAGTTCTCAACATCTGTCATTGTGACGCAGAGCTATCAAGAGCCACCCTAGGCATTCATGCAATTCATTCTGACAAGAAGGGCTGACCCTGCTTCATGAAAGGTGCTGCTTTCACTAGGATCTTAAATGACAACAGCAGTTCAAGCTCATAAAGTTCTTTCTGCTTTTCAGAATTTTAAGCAATGAAGGATCACACCAAGGATCATGGACTCGAACCTACCCAAATCTCGGAGTTTCACAGAGAAGGATGGATGACAAACAGGGTAGAACAGGACTGAAAATCTCAGACAGAGTCAGGGACATGTCCTTGGGGAGCTGCACTTCTGCCTCTTCCATGTGAAAGCAGTGGGCACATAATTACTGCTCCTAAGAGCAACACTCGCTCTGCAGTGCCACCACCACCCCTTGCTGGTGGCCCACGTGTCCTCATGTGGCTTTTCTGGACAGAGCAGACAGTCAACCTTTCCTGCTCCACCAGTGCTGGCCCTGCTGCTGCTTCTATGATCTTTACTCAGCTTAAAAATCTTTCTAATAAACAGAAACCTGATATAGCAGATAATCCTTTTCTTTCACTACGAGTGTCGATGCCATGTATTATTATCAGTCACAATATTGATGTCCTTTTGCAGGCACCCCTAAAAGAATAACAAAAGCCTCTTACAGACCCTTTCTGTCTTAAAAAATTTATTATCAACACAAACACAAACTGAAATGTAATATTTATACTGGTAAATAACAGATAGAAGGAGTCTGTATAATGAATAATAATCATTCTCCATTGTTTTTTGACCTATACTAAAACAAAAGTTCCAGTTTTCATGAGTCATCCTAATTAGAGCAGTAATTGAAATTAGATTTGTTTTTCCATCATAAATAGGTCATCCATTAGAATAAATCATTTTATTGTCTTGCAGAGCTGTACAGGAGCCATGCAGCACACTGGGTTCTTGAAGCACTGTGTTCTGGACAATCAATAAGACAAATTTATGAACATGATTTGTTCAGTGAAGTAATTTAATTGTCTGTAATGTGATCAGAAAGGATTTAAAAAACAAAGTCGGGAATTGGGAAATGAGTAAAGCAGACGCATAGTAACGAAAAAGCAAAACCAGTAACATGAAGCTACCCAAATGTTAATTCAAGCTTTCATAGGCTGGTCTATCTTCCTGGCTCAGGAAGCTTTTTGTGTTAAACTCTGGCAGAAGTTACCCAGTGCAGTCAGACTGATACTGACAAAGCAATTTTGCACCATTGTGAGAATATTGGCACTAGTCCACCCACTGGGTTCCTGCTTTTTATATTTGCAGATTTTGAGTGGGCAGAAAGTAGCTTTAGTTCAAGGGTCTGATCCTTACTGGCAGTGTAAAAAGCTGTCTGGAACCAACTAAATTATCACACATCCCATTTTTTTTTGAAAACCAGAATAAATTAAAGAGCTCGTACATACATTTTAAATTCCAAGGTGCTGTATGCTGCTCTCCAGAAATGTCTTTATTGTTCATTATAGAACAGCAATAAAATGTGCACCCACAGTTCCACAGACAGGCTCACAGGGCACATCTAACCACAAGAATGGGATGAGGCTTAAAGCTCAAGTCTCTCATTTCCCATTTTGCCCTGCAAAATACTTAAAGAAACAGATTTCTAACTTATGTCTGCAGCTTTGCAGTGAAAAAGCCTTCAAGTGAAAATCAGGCCTTTACCAAACTAATTCTACAAGACTAAATAAATGTATTTTTATACATACATAAGAGGAATAGTCCTGCCTGTCTATGAGTAAGACCTGCAGTATAAACAGGACTGAATATATACCAAGTGGGAATCCAACCTTCCTGGTGTGAACTTCACACTTCAGTTAAGTAAGTCTCACTCTTCCAATGTACCTAAAATATCCTGCAGAGAGAGGCACTATATTACCCTGGGAGCGTTACTGCACTCATTCCACAACCCAGAGCTGGAAGCTCCCATTTAGACAGCTTGGGCACTGGCAGAATAAGGCCACATTTATTCCTCATGAAATGGCATAAGTAATGGGAAACCAGATATGTCTCTTCTGAGCATAGTGAGATTGCTGGGCTCAGTGTTTACCATAATCCTTGCATCCTTACAGGTCACAGAATCAGAGGATGGCTGAGGTTGGAAGGGACCTCTGGAGGCCATCTGCTCCAAACCCCCTGCACCAGCAAGGACACCTCAAACCAGTTTCCCAGGGCCACATCCAGACATCTTTCGAATAACTCCAAGGAAGGAGATTTCATGATCTCTCTGGCACCCTGTGCCAATGTTCAGTCACCCTCAAACTGAAAATGTGCTTCTTGATGTTCAGAGGAAACCTCCCACTTTTCAGTTTGAGCCCATTGCCTCTGGTCCCATCACTGGGCACCGCTGAACATTGCCTGGCTCCATCCTCTTTGCACTGCCCCTTCAATTATTTATATACATTAATAAGTCACCCCCGAGCCTTCTCTTCTTCAGGTTAAACAGTCCCAGGTCTCTTAGCCTTTCCTCATATGAGAGACACTTCTGTCCTTTAATCACCTTCCTGACCCCTTTTTGCACTCTTTCCAGTATGTCCATGTATCTCTTTTCCTGAGGGACCCAGAACTGGGCACAATATTCCAGAGGAGGCCTCACTGCTGCTGAGGGGAAGGATCACCTCCTTTAACCTGCTGGCAGTGTCTTGCCTAATGCAGACCGAGATACCCTTGGCTTTTTTCGCCACAAGAGCATAAGAGAGTATAAGAAAATTGCAGCTGCTGATTTCTTGCAGCCAAATGAGACAGGGCTGCCTAAGCCAGAGCATGCCAAACAGGGGCTGAGCTTACTGCAGGTGCTCAGGATGGTCATGTCTTACACATCTACAGACCTTCACATGTGGTAAACTTCCTATCCTTACTTGCCCTTTGAGGAATGGGACCCAAGCCTATAAATGGAGCCTAACTGTGGCTTTTCTTTTGAACAAAAAGAAAATAAGGGATTGCAAATGGAAGTCCAATGTCTATGGTGGCTCTCCAGAATATACTAATGTACAGTTTACAGCTGCTTGCTGTCAAATATTTTCAAGATTAAAAAGTTAAAAAGACATAAACCCTTTGGCACTGAAGCTTAGCACTTACTGCCGAAATTTTCCTTTGTTTCCACCTGGGGAACGATTTTGAAAAATCCCTTTGCAGCTAACTGCAGACAGTTTGTGTTGGGCTAGTTTCTAACCTTGTCTCTGGCTCCATCTTTTTCTCCTGACTGAACCTCCAGGATGTGCTCAGAACATGTTTCATCTCTTGCCTTATTGGAAGCTGTTGACAGGCTGGTCAGCAGCCCCTGTAGGACTGTGTCCTACTGCGGAAGGCACTGACTACCTTGGCTGTCCCTGTTTCCCAGTCCCTGAGGGAATGTCCAGCCCCTCTCTGCCCCAACAGAGTCCATCTCCTTAGCTAGAAGGAGAAATTGGTCATGTGCATAACAGGTAAGCTCAGGAACACAGCAAAAGACACAATTAATAGAAAGAGTATCTTGTCCATTTAAGAGCTTTAATTTAAACAAGATTATGGGCTAAACAAGTTGTTATCTCATGAAAGTTTTCTATTATTTCCTGTGTTATATCTTCATAGGTATATGGAGAACAGACTGGATTCCACAGTTCTTAATAGGTCTAGGGAGAAAATGCTATTCCTTTTCCCTAGCAATGCTCAGTCATTCAATCTTTTTGTTTTCAAGTTATGCAAGTGAGGCAGATGCATAAATGTTGGAAAAAATATGTTGAAAAATATTCAGATCAATTAATATCACGTTAAGGTGAAGATATTTCTGTTTCACATTATTTTTGTAATAAAATCTGAAATAGTTTCTTTGAATAATTTTGAAAATATTTCGTGACAAGCTGGGATTTACTTAAAAGCGTCTTACACTTTTTAATGTAAAAAGGATGAACAAAAAATATTTATAGGCAATAAAAATGTCTAGAATGTTGTTGCAGCGTGCTATTTCAATCACTGAAAAAACTACAGAGTTGTAACGTAACAGATGCTTTTAAATTTAGTCCTAATCAAAAAACTATTGGAACATTTTTAAAGATCTTCATAGTCATTAATTTAAGTGGACATAGTTTAATACGGTTGTAGCTAGGCCCAGACTAAGGATGTAAAAGCAAGCTCACATCTTGGGATGAAAGAAAGCAAACAAAATACCAGGCAACCACTAAAAAATGGACAAAATGTCTCTTTCTAAAAAATCTCAAATGGCTTTCTAAATTCACTATGAATTACAAAGGTCCTGCGAACTTCATGTCTTTTTCTCATTACTCTACTATTGCTTATTTGTTCAATCATTGCATTTTATAAAGTTAAGAGACAAAAAGAGTGTTAAATAAAATAAGAGCATAAGAGAGAGACTTTAAACTTTTCTGTAGAAAAGTTTATAATAGGGAATTCACAATCACATTCTCTGTGTTTCCAAACATCTTTGAATATAGGGAAGTCTAGCTCACCTGAGGATTTATGCACCTACTAATGAAGGGTGATGATAAATATTCTGGAGTGAATGCAGGCATGGCTTTCATATCTCGTGTTTTAAATACTTGTTACCAACATTGTCTCGCTGACTGCATGAGAAATGGTCCAGTTCTTCCCACTATCTGCATCCATGATGTAATCTTTGAAGAATTTGTTGATTACTCAGTATTGGAAGAAGACAAATTTGCTGACGTTCAGCTTGATAAGACCGGTGTTTCTGAAGAATCACTTTGCCAAATCCAGAGATATGTATCAGGACAAAAGACCAAATGAATTTAAATTTAGGTGGTATTATTTTCCAACAACAGTTTTTTAACCTCTCCGATGTATTTAAATGTCTTTTGGTTCTTTAAGTAAGGCAGCAAAATGTAGGCATGGTATAGAAGAAATTGAAGTTTAGCCAAAAAGCAAGCAAACAACAATAAAAATGCAAACAAAAACTACATAATGAAAGAGTTTTGGACAAATAGAAAAACTTTTGCTTAGTTTAATAAATCAGAAGTCCTAAAATGGGAATCTAGGTGACTGCTTAAGAAGGAATTACTATTCAAGACAAATATCAACTTTGTCTTAGTTCTCAGCAATCATTCTCCCTGCCTGTTAAATTAATGGAGAGGCCTAATTTTCACAACAGACACCTATTTTCATATTTTCAACTGATATAAATTTAGAAAAAATACAACCCAAAAAAATTACATGTTATAATAAATGGAGGATAACCTCTGACCAATGTGATACGTTTTCCAAATGTTTATTTTAAAGGCATTACTAATATCTAAGAAATTATTCTGCTTGAGAAAAATGTCATTTCTTAATTACTTTCTTTTGATTTATTTTGAATTTTTAAATGAATTTCAGAATTATGCCTAGGAACTTAGTTTTTAAAATATTACCTGTTAATGTTTCAATGAATTGCTCAGTACAACAAAGCATGTTATACAATTAGAGCAAAATAAATCCTCCCTCTTTTTATTAGAACAAGGCAATAGAATACATTTTAAAAAATGCAAACCCAAGTCAAATAAAATCAAATAAATATTTAGCCTCTCCTTCTGAATCAAATTTTGTCTTGGTTTTAAAAGCACTGCAGGGATCTTTAAAAGTATGCCTAATTGTTTACATTTGGTAATGAAATTAAGCTGATAATTAGAATGTAGAACAAAAATCATGTGATTTTTAATACTACATATAACTGAAAAAGGTACTTACAAAGCCTCTTGTAAATATTTAGAAGGACCTAAATGCTGTAGGAAGTATCAACAATATATGATTTCATTAAATAAACCATTTTCAGTGAAAAGTGCATGCTTATGCTCCAACATGCATGTAGAATGCTAAAACTTTCTGCTCTGTGAAATGATTCTGGAGTGTTGAAGTGCTGTGTTATATACTAGAGATTTAAATCACCACATTTCAGTTAGAATTACAGAAAGAAAAGCTATTGGCTCATTTGAGATTTCATTACAAATTCAGACATTAGTTGGGATTGCCAATGTTTTGTATAATTTTCACTGGGCATGGGAAGAGAATGGAAGTCATTTCATCTATGGTGAGCAGTTCCCACCAAAGCACGATTGAAAAAGACTGAGCCAACTGTGCTGTCTGCCCTTTCCTTGACACAAGCCAATCCTCAGCCATTTGCTAGTGAAACAAATGGAAATTTAATCAGAGGACAGGTTTAGGTAATATACACTTTTTATGCCCGTGAAATAATCTCTCTGGTGTACAGTGAAATAATGAATTTGCTGGCCAGTTATGAATGCAGGCTCACAAAAAACCTTCTGGATCAACAAATCTGATACTGTGCTGAAAAAGGTAACTAGGGCTTTAATACCGTACTCTGAATCTCATTTACCAGGGCAATATTGGGCTGCCTCTGCACTGACTTCAGGAGTTAGTCATTGTAAATGCTTTTTAACCTCATTGTTGTCACATTATTATTATGATAAATTATTCAACACTAGCTGTTTGATTTATTAAAAAACATATATTGTATACAATCCTGAGTAAAAAAAAAACCTAACCAATTGACAATCGAACTCTGGGCAGCCTTGTTGCTTGTGTTTGTCCTTTTAAGAAATAATATGTAATAAATTCTTCAATTAATGGTCAATACATGAAGGGATTCCACGTATCATAATAGCCTTGAAAGACAGGCTGCTTTTATTTTATTGTTGTCATGTAGATTTACATGTGCAATTTCTGAAATCATTATGCTAATGCTGTAGGATAGAGTTTGGCATTCTTTCAGAACTGCAAAACATAGAGGTTTCAGGGTCAAAAATCACAGAATGTAGTTAAACATTTTTATTATTTTACTTTGAAAGAAATGGGCCAAGTACTTTTGTTGTATAGGATTTGAGTATATTAAATATTAATTTCCACACTGCATTAAATATTCATAGATCTCATACGTGACAACCATGGCTTCATGTCAGTTTTGAAAAGGGAATTCTCTTTTCCTTGTTTTTGACATCGTTAGTCGAGACTTACTTACGTCTTTTTTGAATCTTCTCCAAAGATGTTAATTATTATACCATAAACATTCACTTTTATTTTACCTTGCCAAAGTGGGGAGAGATATTCATCAGACTCATAAAATATTAACAGCTGGTCTTTGTTTTACAGTAATGGATTTATTGAGAGGTTTTAAGGTCCTGCAGGAAACAAAAATATTTCGGAGGGAGAGAAAAGGAAAAGGAAATGGGAGATACAGCTCTAATCCCGGCTAGAGGGGACGGGAAGATTATGAGTATTCCAGTTTGGATTTGTACTTGTAAAAATCCCACATTGTAAAATAGTCAGTACAACTCTTCAGTCCTGCTTCAAAGTAGTCCCTGAGGAAATAAGAAATTGACCATTCCAGGTTAACCTTAAGATCATTGCTACTGCTATTTCTTGTACCTTTTATGAGTTTGTCATTTAAAATAACAGCCTTGAGAGGAGATGGGTAAATTTTAAGAAATTACTTTAAATAAAGGTGGTTACATAGAAAGATGAAAGAGTATCAATATTCTATGGCAAAAATACTTGTAATGGGCTACTTAATCAACATATAGAGAATTTGTTGAAATCAAAGAAGATAATTAGTGATTACAAACTATTAGTGAATACAAACAATTACAAACATTAGTGATTACTGAAAGTATAGGCATGTATATAACATACCACATTTTTAAATGGATTTCTTAGCCTTTCCGAGTAATTCTTTGATAAGAGCTAGCTCTAAAAGTGCCAGTCTTCAGGAAAGAACAGAGAGAAAATTATTGTCATTGGAGTTGTGAATGTTGGTTCTGTTTGGGGGTTTTTTGGTGCTGGAGGATTTTTTGGTTGTTTTCTTTGTTTTGTTTTGGTTTTTTGTTTTTCTTGCTGTTGTTTGTCCTTTCTTGCTTGTTTTTTTCTTGTGGTTGTTTTGGGGTTTTTTTTGGGGGGGGGTTGGGGTTTTCTTTGAGGTTGAAATCTAGGAAGACATTTCATGTCTAAGAGCAAATATTTTCACCTCAGGTTTTCCAACAGTATTTGCAATTCCTGTAGGAGATCACTTGCTTCGCGGTTATTCCTTTACCTTACAGAATTTATTTATTTATTTCTTGGACAGATACTTCCATAACAGTTATAGTTGCCTCCAATGCTAAACAAGGATTTAAAGGGAATGATTTCAAATTATTTTATTATTTTCCTCAATTTTTTTTTTTTACTGCAATCCCTTACTACATTAAGACATATTCTTACAGTTTCAGAGCCCATCTGATTAAATCTGCAGTGAGAAAAAAAATTGTTTCAGAAAGTAGCCAGTTGTTTCAAAGGATTTACCTGCTAAATTACAGTCATTATTTCATGGATAAGGTTCATTTCACTAATGCATCTCAACTGAGTGTTCTTGATTTAGACCAGTTGGTTTATCCCTGCTGGGGGAAGTCCCTGTGAGTGATGTAAGGACCTCAAGTTGGTGATTCACCATCAGCCTATGCCACATCCAAGAGAACTTCCCTCCCGTGTTGTGTGAATCATCTTGGAGATGCCTATCTTCATGGACTACATAACAAAGTCTATCCCACATGGTGCATCACATTTTTAGGTGTCTGAAATTAGGATAGGTGGCAGCTGGTGTCAGATGAGTGTCAGAAGAAAACCCCCAAACTGAATCTTTCTCTTTCCTTTTAAAGTGGCTATTTAAATGCCAGACATTACCATTCTGTCCGGTTGAATAGGAAATCAGAAATGTTAGATGAGATAGTCTGCTCACACCAGGTAATGTTTTTATTTTCATCGTACTAAGAGAGGGCTTTATGTGATGTGACTATCTGAATAATGTCGGTCATTCCACATTCTTTCTGGAAGGACATCAGTTCTTCTGAATGTGAGTTTCTTTTGGTTTTTGGTAGCCAGAACTCTAGAGCAGTCTGTAATGAAGGTGGTAGTACATACATCTCAAAATGCATGTATTTCACAAAAAAAGTTTAAATGAAAAGTTCATCAGAGCTACAGAACTCCTACTGAATAACCTAAATCTCCAGGTATGAGAGGGAGAATGGCATCTTGTCACTCTTGTGTTTCTTGGGAAACACTGACATTTCTTGTCTGTGGAGTTCCCCCTTACCTTTGTTCTCTGAAAATCAGGGTGCATATCTTCTGGTTTGCCATATGAAAACTTTTCAGTAAGTGCTTCTAAACAGGAATAGAGGTTATAACTATTATTAATTTGTGATTCCAAGTACTAGTTAATTGACTAGTTTCAGAGCTAGCTTTAGGAGATGCTAAAAACTGGAAAACACCCACATATTTTTCTTCTAGTTTTTGATCATGAAATCTTTTTTTTTTTTCTGTGCTGCATCCTTAGCAGTTACAAACTGTAATGTAGAAAAAGTGTAAAGAGACTCAAATGTTGCCCCTCCAAAAATGAGTTCTTGACTTTTCAAACAAGAGCTAAGAAACAGCTGTATGTGGTATCTGCTAAATTTTCTTGCTTGTGAGTAAAAGGATGTGACATGCTAATTTTATCTTAAAAGTAGATATTTACTCTTTTAATAAAGATTTGGTTAATACAGATTCCATAATTAGATTTTCCTGTTCAGCTGCAATTTAGTATTTATTACAGAGACACAAATTTCAGGAAGAAACATGCTTGGGGAAGAGGAGAGTGCTTCCATTTTTGGCATTTCTACAAGTGTGTTTTATTGACCACATGCCATATGGCCACACCAGCTATGCTGCTGCAGCAGTTTGTCACTTGGAGCCAGCCCTGATGCCACGGAAAAATATATTGAGAGAGGAACAAGAAAAATGCTATGCTGGCATATCAGTTAAATGGATTCTAATATGCAGCATTACCACATCTGTTCACCTTATCTTTTATTTACTGTTCCCTGGGTTTTTACTTTGGTAATAAATAAATGTGTGTTTAAAACAGGCATATCTGTAGTTTGGGGCAAAATGATTCTGTGAGATGAGATCTCTATCTCATTCTGGAACTCTTGTGAAAAGAAGCACCATTTCCAAAACTCCATCACACAGTTTCTCGCCTTACCATGCAGCCATCAAGCAGCTGGAAGCCAAACTTTTCTGTTTCAAGTGACAAAAGGCTACTCTCGTGAGCAGTGCCAGAGCAAATCAGCACTGTGGGACTGAACTTATGGACACCTAAGAGGAAGACAGCATTTCTTAAAAGAAAAATGCAGAAATGTTCTACTTGTTTGAGCATTTAATGCTCAAATACTAATAAGCATTTAATTTACAGATTTCAAGTGATGGTGTCTGCAGTTTGTGTTGACCAGCATCACTGTTTCTGTATACACACAGCTTCACAGCCCAATATTTAAACTGTTCAGAAAAATTAACAAAACTGGCAGCTAGCCAAGAATTAGGCAAATCATAATCTTGTCAGTTCTTCAGGGAATCATGATGTTCATATAATGGGAGTGGAATACCTCTTTCTACAATAAAAACAGCAAAGTTGGGTTTGTATACAGGATTTTTGGAACAGCTTCCTACGGCTGCAGGTAAATAGTCTTGTTTATAGTTGAGAGTGTAAAATAAATGTAAGATACAGTTCACCCCGAAAGGCAAAAAAAAAAAATTACATCCTGATACACTATTTTGGAATTCTTATTTTTATCTTTTATATTGTACATTCCTTTTTAAAAGCTAAACCTTTGAAGTTCTGGAAGGAAGTGGAGCTACAGAAAGGTATCTCATGTTTTGTGCCTCTCTGTCCCAGACTCTGAAGTGGGATGTTCTCAAAGGATCTTCTAAGCTATATGTAATTGTGATGTGGAGAAATTTGCAGGGTGTGTACTGATCCTTCTCCTTTGATGATCCCTATCTATCACAATAATATCTTCCCAAACAACATGAATACATTTAAGTATGGACAAATGCATTAGTCTGGAGAGATATGAGATGGTCTTACTTTAATAGTGCTGAACAGAGTGACATTTTACCCTTTGTTATATTTTATATCTCTGGTTTTTTTCAAGCCTTCATAACATTTTTCACTCTCTTCCTACAACACTATCAAAAAGACTGAATCAACCTTATCATGTATGTATTCCCTCCTCTTCTTCATCTTTTTGAAGTATGGAAACGGTGTGACCCATTTTCCCAGTCTTCAGATCTGTCTCTGGCTCTTGAAGTGAATAAAAATCAAGTGAACTTGTGAAAATGCTGCTACGGCTTTGCCAGTTTTCATCCCCCACTTCCTTCAGCACTCCTGGTGTGTGTAATCTGGCCAAGGAATCTTGTCAATTTTAAAAGACTATAATGTTTTTACAACCATTTTCTGCTGTGTTTTGCATGCTTCCTAATTTTTCACCTGGATGTGTGATTTAGATACAATTTAATCTCTTTCATGTATAAAGGCAGATGTAGGGTAGCATTTCATCTGACTCTTTCTCTTCTAGGTCCCTGCTATCTTTCATGTGCTCCCAGAACTGCTCAAAAGCATATGTGTGGTTGATGAAAGATATTTAACTCTCTCCACTCCAACCAAATATTCATATGGCCTAAGCCACTCTGTTAATAACAACCAATCCTTTATACTGATGTACCATGAGATTAAATATGGACGTGGGAGTGATGAAACTCTGAGCTTTGTAAGTCATTCAGAATTTGGAGTTTAATTTTTAACCTTTAAAATGCACCACTTTTTAAAACATGATGAAGTTTTAGAATAGTACTTTTTCCCCCATTTTGCAGGAGGTCTGTGCTATTTTGCTGAAGGTAAAATAAAATTATAAGAAAAAAATATGACAGAAAAAAAATTAAAGAGGAACAAATTTTAAAAACTGGAAAGCCTCTTTGTCTGATATAATCTTGTGTCTCCATGATGTTTGTAAATAAATTTTGTTTTAAGATTTGGGAACTTTCAAGCTGCATACAAACCATATGATTAATAGAT
Source organism: Origma solitaria (assembly GCA_013397895.1). Classification (NCBI taxonomy): domain Eukaryota; kingdom Metazoa; phylum Chordata; class Aves; order Passeriformes; family Acanthizidae; genus Origma; species Origma solitaria. Next base: position 1,720,494 of record VZRL01004872.1, read on the forward strand.
ATTCAGATCAGGAAAGTGAAAGTGATACAAGCACAAAAACTTCAAAGAAGAACATTTAGATCTATTGAACATTTCATAATGAATTTAAACTTCCAATGTCACCATAAAGCTGGGAATGCTTAAATAGTGAGTAATTTGTACTGAAAGAGCCCAAAGGGGTGTGAACAGGAAGTTTGTGACCATCAGGTAATTCCAGATTTTTCAGCTTGCACTGTGACCAGAAATTCCTGTCAAGATCTGAAAAATTTAACACAGAAAAAGAAATCAAATTCTACTTCATTTCCAAAAAAAAAAAAAAAAGGTTTTATTTTTATGTATCAGTATTTCCAAGTGAGAACACTTTTTGTAAATATTCCTGGTGGTATATTCTGAGGTCAGGATCTTTCCTGTAATGGCTTCCACTCCCCATATTTGTCTCCTCTGCAGTATGCTGGCAAAAGAAAGACAATGACAGAATACTCCAGGGCCAGAAGCAGTGTGATTAACACTAAACAATTAATTCTGTGTCTTAGAAGTCAATGGGTATTTTATTATAGATAATGGAGGGAGCAGCAACAAACGCAGAGGAAAAGCCAAAAGAAACCTTTCACTATTTTCCTGACAAAATAGCCAATCTTCTGTGAGTTACTTTCTGGGTCACCTGTATTATATTGAGAAATCCCATCTGCAGTTATTACAGAGAGTTGTCAGGATAGCCTGACTCACTCACCAGTAGCAGGATCTCAAATGATTTGGAAAGACTATTACCAAAGAAATAGGCATTAATAACAAGAAGAATTAGTCTGTATAAGTTGGTTAGTACAAGTACATCAGGGGAAGAAAGAAAGTCACTTGGACAGATAAGGAATGAAGTTTTAAAGTGTCTTGGAAGAGTTTTAAATCTATCTACTTGCAAAAGCATTAGACTAATTTTGCTTTGTAAGGGAGTGTGCAGTGTGCTTTTGCAGTCTCCTATGAAGGTACTCAGAAATGGTTCAAGGACAGTCACTTTGTTCATAGATTTGTCTCATTGATGGTTTCTGGAAGTTTCAAACCTTAATATATCAGAAAACTAAGTGTATCTTCAAATATCACCCCATGAATATTACTTCTGTTAAGCTAGCGTTTCAGTGTTAAACTGAGACATAACGTAGAGTTAAACCATGACAGAAGGGAAGGGACATGATGTCCTGTCACTCCCACACTTTTACTACATACACATCATGAAAACATAACATGAAAATTCAAGAAAAACTTGTAGCAAATCTTGATACTGCTTACATGTTTCATACTCCCACACTGTAAGTCAGCTCACTATAATTTTCTCCCTTTTCTTTCTTATTCTGTGGCAAGTAAGTCCTTTTTACATATCATTACTGAGCTCTGTTGGCTGGCCTTTTCTCCTGTTGTAGTGAAGAAACAGGGAGTAGAACAGCAGTTCCTGTACTCAAGTGGCTGCCCAACTGCTATTCTTCAGCACACCAAAGCTCCAGAGAGAAAATACGTCCTTTCTTCCAGCACATTTTGCTGAAAGATATTAATAGCTTTTCTCCTCCTGCCAACCCATGTTTTTCCTTTTATTTTTGCCAGCTTCATCTGTTACAGAGCTTTTGAACACAATCACTCAAAGGTCTGTGTAGAGTAGAAATGGTTCCCCTACAGCACTCTTATTTTAAATATTTTTTCCACATTTCTGTGCTTTGTTGTGTTATTCTGGTTTTGATCAGTGTATTGCACTGATTTATAGCACAGAGACTCCTTTTCTGAGGAGGCTCTTATGGGTGTGTCAGCACATAGATAGCTGCCCTAGCTGGAGCTGAACCCATTCCAAACCAGCCCGAATACCTGAAATGGAATATCTGCATTATCACTGTGTCCTGTCTGGAGTGACTGGTGTCACTAAAGAATGATTCTGCTGTGCAGCTTGCAGAGTTGCTGAGAAATTTTTGCAAGCTTTAAACCATCCTGTAGTAATGTCCCCCTAATGCTCCTCCTCCATTTCGGGTTTCAAACAGACTGTAAACCAATAAACTTTTATTGGAGAAGTGGTGGTTGGGAGTCACAGTCGTATTCAGTAACCCGGTCTTCACATAGCTTTTTCTTTTTTTTTTTTTTTTCNTTCATTTTTTTTCATTTTTTTTCCCCCTAAGTAATTTCTGGCCTCTGAGAGCCCTTTTCATTTAGGATGTCTGACCCTTGCAGCCTGCTGAGTCCGTGCCCACTCCCGGAGTGCTTATCTTGTAGCAGCTGCCTCAATCGGCGCTGCAGTTTGTGCAGGACAGGAGACATGATTAATGTGCTCCCGGTGAGTAACAGACACTGGGGTAAAAAGGGAATGAAACAAGCTCATAACAAACAGGAAGGGCCAAGGGCACACCTGTCCTGTTAGCAGTTGTCAAATAAAAACTGTTCGATTAGGCCATGTATCATGGTTGCCTTGAATTCGTAACTACTGAGTGACATATTGAGTGCAGCCAATGGTTCTCCTTAAGAATTAGAAAGATAACAAGTTTGTCTTCTAAAATCTATCCACCAAACACCTTTTAAAGTACATATTGTCTATCTGATCAGAAAAGAACCTTGTAATGGTCTGTTGCTAATTACAGAGTGGTCAATAGTTTACCATTTATTTTTTTAAAAGCAACTTCTCCATTAATAGGACATGTCGAGGTATTAGTAAATCACTTGTTTGGTCTATAGAATTGCCTTTGCAAAGGTAAAAATCCCCTATGTTTCACCGTCTCTTGGCTTGTACACTGGTTCATTAGTGTTTCACTACATCCAATAAAAAGAACATTGAAAGACATTAGCTCTGAAATTAAAATATATGAAGCCAGCAAAATGCTGCGGAGGAAACAATGTACAGTAGGTCATACTGCTGGTCTTTGAGCATCCCAGAGAGGAATTGCATTCAGAAAAAATCACTCCCCTTGAAGAGATGTGCATTTACTCCCCACAGCCAGAGATTTTCTTATTTATAAGAAATATGGACACATCAGTTTGTCTGATTAAAATTGAGTAGTCAACTGTTCAAATCATTATTTTGTTAAATGCACATTAAAAAGTGTGTTTTACTAGATGGGCATGATGATTGGATGGGCTCTGAAATTTATTGTACTTGAGCACATATTCATATAATTCAGTAGGACGAATAGCTAATAGGCTTATAAAAAAGTCACATTACAGTAGTATTACTTAGATGACATGATTGCATTTCAACAAGATCCAGCTCATTTGGTGCACAGATAATTTGCTTTAAATTCCGAATATATATTAACCATTGCCCAGGCAACTTTGGTTTTGTCCTTCCTCATGAGTGAAGCACAGGTCCTGTTGAAACAAGCCAGGCCTACAGCGGCATTTGATGAAGCCATCAAATGGACTGACTTTGAAGGGAATCTTTACACTCTAAAATCCCTAACAGATGACAACAATGGCAGTCTCTGCTCCATGAAGAGGCCAGAAAATTATTCTTCTGTCATCAGAAGAGTGTTTGCTCAATTTTGCGGTCCGGGAAGGCCTCAGCAGAAAGTGCATTACACAGAAGATAGAAGTTTCTTTTCAGCAGTTTGCTTGAGCTAATTAAGAATTTTTATCAGTATGACTTGTCACCTTTTACTTCATAAAAAACAAGTGTCTTAAAAAGTAAATTTTTATAAACTATCTTCAAGAGTGATTGGGAGATGAAGAAAACAGTATTGTTGTCTAAATTCATGCTGAAATAGATTAAAATCCTGGAAAACGGCATTCTCACTGGGAACATAATAGAAGATTTGGCACAAAACATTTTAGACTGTTTCCATGTGAGAGGTTCAAGGTTGGGTTATTTGTCCAGCCTTTCCTAGGAATGCAGTGTCAATAAGTGTCTGGGAGGGCAGAAATAAGAGCAAAGAGAAACTGGCTGGGTTTTACACAACGTTACACACATTCTGGTCTGCTTGTGCATTAACATCAGCTCTCAAAGAGGGTGTTTGTGTGACCTGCCAGCTGGAAGTAAAATGTGGTAATTGCCAGCAAGAGTTCATCAGGAAGTTAAAAACTGGGAGAGGTGAGGAGAGGCTTAAACAAAAACAAAATTTAAAAAAAAAATAAATGAGGGAACTTGATAGCTTTGTATCTGAGTTTCAGTTTGCACACATCTGCAGCACCTTCTGTCTGCGATGGAGAATTAATACAACAATGCACCAAAGCACAGCTCTTGCCCTGAATGCTTCTGAGGCAGGACCCAAAGTGCCATTCATGAAATTACAGTAGAATTTCTTATGTGGGCAGAATGAGGTTATTCATACTGGAATTCAGCCAAGCCACTTAGAATTATAATCCCTACTCTGTAATAAACACCAGCCACAGTTTTAGTATCAAATTTCATGTGAAGAACATCTTCTACAATGGAATGTACCCAAAGATCTGAGTAAGGGACCACAGCTCAAATCAGGATGACACGGAGAAGGACCACCAGCCTGGTGCAAACACTGTTTTCTGTATCCCTTGTGTTTTCTGGGGTGGACTTCCAGGATCTAGTCAAGTCCAACCTTTTTAAAACAGTTTGACAGATGAAACACAGAGTAAAGTTTTTTACTGAGGACTACAATTTACCAAGGACTACTTAAAGATTTCCTCTGCATGCATCTGTGTGGATGATACATGCCTTAGGAAGTCGTGTCACAGTCCTTGGAAAAATACAAGCAACTAACCTTCTGTGTGTTATTTGGAAGATAATGTCTCCTGCTTCTGGAAGATATTTCAAAAATAGTGCCTGGGAACTTTAGCATGTATGTTTTGGCTTGGAATCAATGAACTCAGTGGAGACACACTGAGTTATGAGCTGAAGTTGTGGGCTGAAACTGTGGCTCTACTGCAGTAACTAGCAAATAGTCTACTTATTTTAATGAGGCAGGAATTTCATCACTGGATGTCACAATAAATCTAATAATAGGTACTACAATTTTCCCATGTGAAAATACGAATTACTACATCGGTTATCACCCCATGCTTATATATAAAGTCTTACAGTATCATCCAAAGAACCCATGACTAATCATGCTATTATATTGCTTAAATGGAATATGTGAGGTATGAAACTGAAAGAGACAGAATAAACTCTTCATTTTAAGGACTATACTTCCTTTGGTGTACTCTGTTATTGAATCATATTTCATTATTAGTACTATTGCTATTATTATACTTGATCATGTGATGATTATTTTATTGAACACTTTCATTAGAATTTCTGAATTTCAATGATATTATACTGCCCCTGAACACCTTTGTTCATTTTATCTTATTCTTAAAATAATTATTAAATATAAGAATGAAGAATAGAAGGGTTTTTTGAGAAAAAAAAAAGGTGCCCTTTTTTTCAGTAAGCAATACTGTCTTTCACAGGCTAGAAGTTAAATTAGCAAGTGCAAATTTAATTCTATTATTAAGCAATATCTGGAACATACCTTAAGTAAGTCATTAGGTAGTCATGCATGTTTATGGATTTGTCTGATAGAAATACTAAAGACACATCTTAAACTAAATGCACAAAATCAGTCACCATTGCACTGGAAAGGGAATGAGCATGAAACATATTTCCCTATATTCTTTCCTCACAACATTCTTCCATACATCATCTGAAATCCAGGTCAAAATTTCTGTTGACTTCAGCAGTGGATGAGAATGACCCTGTGGAATTCTGATGAGATTTTGAAGCTCCAAATCATGCAGGGTAGTACTTGGTATTCGAATACACATTTCTGCATCTTATTTTGACTTTTGAAAATTAGGATTATCAATTTATGTTAGAGGCTCTTGAAAAAGTCATTTCTTCCAAAAAAAAAAAAAAGGAGAAAGTTTAAATTTTTCAGTAAAGCTTAATTTTTATGCATTAATACAAGGGAACAGGCAATGAAAACAGAACTAAGCATAGCCAAAAGTGCATCTTTTATTTTAGATTGTGCTAATAATAATATAGAAGTTATATATCATTTTGGACACACAGTAAGATAAAGTTTTAATCGAGACTTTAATGGATTTTTAGGTTTGGGTATTTTATCACGGACCATTAAACAGCATTTTATAAAGTCATCTTTATAGAACTAAACAATGATCCCAGAGACACTTCATTGAGACACTTTGAGAAAAAAAAATGCAATAAAATATTAAAAATTAAAGACAACTCTGAAGAAGAAAAATATTACCCTTTTAACCTAAAACCACATTTTATTAAGCTAGAGAAATAAAAAAAAGAAGACATTAAAAATTAAATGGATATCCATAGGAAAACTGGTTATTCACAACTGTAATGGAGAATTTTGGGAGTTTTTGCCATTACCACAACAGATATAACAGGTGAGAACACAGCCAAACAGTGTCAACTAATGTGTCCTATATACATGTTATTACAGTGGCAATTTAAAAAGTACTACCAGAAAAATAGCAGAAAACACAGTAAACTCAGAACGCTTCCGCTCAAACCTAAATTAAATATCACACCAAAAACCATCAGAGAATATAATAGCAATATCTAAATATTTTTCAAAATAAGATTAAGTGAAAAAAATTATGGAGAATGCTACTAGAATCTAAGAAAAAAATGCAGAACAAAACAGTATTTCAGACAACTTCTGCTGATTTGAGTGGTGAAAACTGCTGTTGATATGTTGTTGCATTTCTTTATCCTGTCTTTTTCTGACTCTTAAAAAAAGTTGCAATTCAAATCAATAGTCCCTCAGAGCCATGACACACTAGTCACCGAAAAAAATGTATTATTTCTCAACTCTAAGTGAAAAAGTTATATAAACTGTGATAAACACACATATGTATTCTTTCTGTGAGGTCTGGCATCAGATGGTAAGGAATAAGCTGAACGGACAAACAGACTACTCAAACATGGGTTACTGCAGAATAGAAAAACATATATTAGCTCTTGATCTGTAGTAACTTTTCACTGAGTCAGTTAAGCTCATGGTTTCTTTCAGCTAAGTGAGTTTCATTTAGAAAAGGTTGGAGATAAAACAAAGACCAGATGAGGCCTCTAGAAAAAGAAAAATACTCTTTACTGGTGGTGTCAAAGGCAAAACAGTCTGAAGTACTGTTGAAAATAATAGTGAGTGTTTGAGGTTCTGATTTAAACTGTTTGTATAAATCACAAACCACAGGCCTTAGTTCAGCCATTCATAATCATAACATTAATGTAAAAAAAAATAACCCTAAAGTAATGAAGAATATGTTTTACTGACAATAACAACCACTCTTATGATAATTTTTCATGACAGAAATAACTCATGAATTGGTAAAATGATATAAGTCTTTCAACACATTTATATTTAATGAAAAAGATTATTTTTGACTATTCACACAACATATTCTTAATTTCTAGTTGAATTAATTAGTAAATCAGTGCCAGCACCATTTGGAGAAAATACCCAGATAAGTGTTCATCATTCCATTTATCTCCAGCAGTCAAAAATTCTGGCACTGGAAGACTCAGATTCACCTACAACTCTGGCTGAAAAATGTGGACTCACATCTCCTTCACCACAACAGGAAAACTTGTCCTTGCTGTGAGAGCTCTTCCACTCTGTGTAAAACATTTAAATTTTACTTGAGCCAGAGAGTAAATAATTCACTCATTGGAGAAGGGGACCATCACTGTAAATGCCCTCTTACTGCTACAAAAAGGACATTCAGACTATGTGATCACTCTTCTCAAGTGAATATTTGAATTATCAGATCCTTGGCCACTTTTTGATGGGGCCCCTTCTCTTCATTCTATTGGAGCTTTTACACTTGAAATATTCTTTCTCATTATTGACTTATGCATAGGCTCTTGCATTAGATAGTGAAAACTGGATGGCACAAATTGAATATTTATTTCCTCACAGAAAATGAAGATGATCAAATGGAAATCCTCAAACCAATACTTATACGGTCTCTGATTATCCTCTCTTTTAATACTGATGTATTTTCCAAAAAGGTGAAGGTTATGTATGCATATGTCTCTGTCAGGAGGAGGAACTGTGCGTTAAACCTCTCCTACACAAGATCCTTACCTAGAAAGGTTCTTCATAGAAGAATTTCTATCATATTCTTTTGTTGATATTTCTCTGTATTCATCATTTTGTTTCCTTTGCGCCTTTCTTCACATCTGAAATTTTTTCTAATTCTTACAGCATTGTCCTTCTAGTAAAGCCCTGACATAGACTTTCACCCTCAGCTCATTACAGAGAGAGAGGGGCGTGTAAGAAGCCAAGAAATTATGTTTCCATATACAGTTACAGATTTATGAGTATGATATGGGCCACCATGCACACAAGAAAATGCACTCACTTTGGTATCCACTACCATCGATTTGTACCACAGAAATAACAATGTCATTATCGTCAGTTATAATAGAAGTGCTACGATGATAAAGGTGTATGTGTGTCAGCAAGAATAATGCACATAATAGGGAAGGCAAAAGATAAATATTGTAATACATCTGAGTGGAATTTGCTCAGCAATTTTCATTAAAATTAAAAATGTGAAATTAAATTTTACATTTTCATACTAAGTTTTACTATTTTAACTAGTGCAGACATGGACCTTCTCCTGTTTTGTTTTGGGGTTTTCTTTTGTGTGTGTTTGTTTTGTTTGGTTTTGTTTTGTTTTGGGGAGTTTGGGGTTTTTTTTGTTACTTTGGGGTTTTTTTGTTCTGTTTCTTGGGGAGGTTTGTTGTTTTGGTTTTGTTTGGTTGGTTTTTGCTGGTTGTTGTTGGGGTTTCTCTTGTTTTTTTTATAGAAAACCCATGTTAAGAAAGCCTTGCAGTCTCTCACAGCCTCTTCTGTCTCCTTTATGTCTCCTACTGGTTACAGCCTAAAGCTCTGGAAGGGAAAACAGATAGCATCTGCTCAGAGGTGTGAGATTACATGTTATCATAATCTTCTAAAAGAGAAAATGCAGAAAATGTACTTTACTTGCCAAACTTTCTTCCATCCAACTAGGTTTTTGTACATGGTTTTTGGTGGTTTTGGCTTTTTTTAAATCACATGCTGTGCCACAACACAAAAAATATTCAGTTCATGAATAAGTCTACATGCAAGCGTTGCAATAATAAAAAAAAATGTAAGGGGATATCTACAAACAGATGCCCTTTTTATTTTGGGAGGCATTGAGATGCTGAGAGCTGAAGCAATTCCAGATTTCATTGCTGCTGGAAGTCCCTTCTGAAAGCCAGAAAGAAAAGCTATGAAGAAATCCAACCCAATTTTCAACAAACCCCAGAGATTCCAACTGTTTTGGCTGTAAGCCAGATTCGTATGAGGATGACTCCCAATGAAATCTCATTATGTGGTGGGTGCTCCATGAGAGATTTGTCAGCTGTAAATCACCTCCATTCCACAGAAGCCACTATTTTGACACTAAATTATGGGACATCATTTGGTAGGCAAAAAGAAATGAATTCTTGATTTCATGCAAATTATTTTATTTTCCTGCAAGCTGAAATGTCACTTGTTTCTCAGTCCTTCAAATTATTATTCTTATATAAATATACTACTACTATATAATGTTATTTCTTAACCGTAAGGAGCACAGTGTTGGATTTCTTCTCATGGTGGAAGTAAGTATGATCTGTAGAAGAACCTAAACAGAAAAACTTCTGTACACAAGATTGGTAACTATGCTCATCTTAAATTTTCTGTCTCTATAATTACTAGGTGGAAATACCTAGCCTTTTGATCAGGTTCATTTATACCAAAAAATGAACAACATCCTGTTGAGCCTAGTTTTTATTTGTATATAATCAAGGATGTGAGGCACGATCCTTCAGAGATCAATCATCTTATCCATTTAAAAAAATACTCTAAAGAAACTGGGTTCGCACTCTAGAAATACTGTATTTTGATTCTGCTTAAAATCAGTCTTAACGCAAATATCTAATTTTAAGATAGATGTAGGTGAATGAGACAATTTCTGTAAAAAATTGCTAATTAACAAATTCTAGATAGTAGAATAAAAATAAGAGTATTACCATTTTCTTGATCTTTCTAACATTGGAAAGAGGATAAGGATATGCATGCAGTCTTCAATTAATATAGCTCAGATACCTGCCTCACATACAGACATTTCTATCTGGCTATTTTAGCCTGTGAACTAAATCCTAACAATGATATTGAGGAAATAATTTTTCACTTTTGCAGGTGTAGATTTTTAAGGAATACTCTTTAACAAGCCTAATCTTCTCTTGGAGAACTGAGTTTAGAATACTCACTGAAGGATTAGGATTCAGCAAATTAGTCCCTTTCTGGATAGGACCTCAGCAATGGACTGAAAAGTGCCTTGTCACTGTAGTGATGTGTCAGCCTGTACTTGATGTCCCTTACTCTGACAAACTGCAGCATCTGAGCTGAAGCAGTGCCCCGGGCTGGCCAGGGGCAGGATTCATTCCCTCGGGGATGATTTTGGGGACTGACAGGAGGGTTCAGCAGGAGCTCATCCATTTCAGCCACCTTTGCCTTGTCTTACCTCCCACTGGAAAACAAGGAATAACGAGTAGAATACATACAAAGGAAAAACAAACTTCAAGTGTATGGAACAACGAAGCTTAGACGGATTGGACTGGATTGGATTGAATGAAGATGTACAAAATTAGATCCAGGTGTATAAAATCTCTCCTTGCACACCCTCACAGGGAGCAAAAGTCATAACCCTCGCGGTTTCCAGGAAGTGAAGGATGCAGGACCATTCAGTGCCAGTGAAATGGGATGTAGTAAAAGTTTACATGAGAGCGCTACTGTGTCTCTCTCAGATGAAGAGCAGTCCCAGCATCTCCTAGCTGGTCAGATCCCTGATTTGGGTTGCTCCCATAGCAGCACTGCGCCGGGATGGGGCCAGGCAGAGCAGGGAGGGATGCTCGGCAAGCTGCAGATCCTGCGCCACAAGCTGACCTCCTCCGTGCCAGCCCTGTAATTCTGGCAGGCTGAAGGGACATAAATGCTGCTCAAACAACCCTTTAGGTGCTTGAAAATCACTAAAGAGAGGGCAGAAAGGAGGGGGTACCAAAACATCTATTGAGGAGTGTTTTCTGGGGGTGCCAAAACATCTATTGAGGAGTGTTTTCTGTGGCTATGAGCATGAGAGGGAGTTCTGGATCTGTATTTTGGAAAATCATGACCTTTCCCAGAGGGTTACTTAAATATTTGAAGCTGCAGTGATCTCAAATATGCACTGATGTATATTCTTATCAGAAATTACTGTACAAATTATGCTTATGCTGCACTTAGTAAAGTACATATTTACACTTAATTTCTTTTTCCTATTGAAAATGTATAAGCATATCAGTTTCACCTTGAAAAACACTTGCAGTGGGAAAAAATAGCATAGTTTATTTAGAAAATGTTTTTTGTAAGAATATTTCTGTGCATCTTTTGACTTTATGGGAGGATATGACCTTAAAAAAGACAAGCTGTCAGGAAAAGAATGGGAAGTAGAGATTTCACACATATTTTCTTCTCTTTTGATTCTTGGAGACTGTTTCCCTTCCCTTTTTTTCCACATTTTACGCAGAATTCACTATTCAAGAACATTTGGCTGCTTTTATGCCCTAAATGTTCTTAAAAGTACCAGCTCCCCTTAATATGCCTTGAAGCATTATCTGTGCAACATGTTCTTATGTTCTGATTTATTTGAGTAAAAATGTAGTTTCCAGAGATGACAGCTTCTTTGCAAGGCCAACTTATTGCATTCCTTATCAGCACCCTTATTGTTCCTGGGAGTTTAACTCAGAGGTTTTCGTGATCCTATCTACAGCATCCTCCCCTCCCCAAAGGTTTGCCACGTCACAGCTGAAGGGGCAGCAAACCCTTGGTAGGAAACAGGAAAACACTGGCCAGAGTTGGGTCAGAGAAGGAAAAAGGATGCCTTAATTTTTTTCATGTCATGATGTTACAGTCACAGAAAATGAGGCATACAGAATGTCCTGGGAAAAGATAACATTATTTTAATATGCAGCCTTAATTCAAGAAGGCATTTTAAGGTGCAAAGAAGTTATAGACTGTCCTTATTTCTCATCTAAGTACAACACCCCGTCAACTGTGCCTGTAAATACTGAATTAATTACGTACAAAATAGTGATTTTTCTTTTTCAAATCTGTGTAAAACAGATTTGCTATTGACTGACCTGCCATAACAGGCTTATCCAGCAGAATAATCCATATTTCCTTTCAACTAAGCACTTCAGCCTCAAACAAACTTTGGCGATGTGCATCAGTCATGCTGAAGACAGGTAGACACATTCAATGGTGAAAATGAACTCAGACAGACATCGGGTGTTACCAAAACAGATTCTTGATTTAATGTTGCTGGATCAGAATGTGAATTTCTGTTAAATAACACATGAGAATTAAAATGTATTTAAAGCAATACCAAAATGTACTCACCACTTTCGGTATTGTCACTAAAGTAGCACTGCCTTGCTTCCCCCAAGACTCACCTTTCCCATCTTCTCCAACTGAAATTCTCAAAAACCCCTTTGGAGCATACAACTGTACGAGAAACTGCCCACAGCTGTTAGAGACAGGAAAAAGCTGAACAGTGAGAAATTATAAAAGTGAGAGAGAACCAATTTCAACAGATATTTTTATCTGGCAGAAGCTGTGCCAGAATAAAGAAGGCAAGGAACAAATAGTTGTAAAGAGCAGTACACTAAACCAAGGACGGATATATTTGGAAGTACCTGGGGATACACACACATGTGTCTCTGTATCTTTCCTCCCTTGAGGTCTATGTGAAAAAGCCACAGACTGGTACAGCAGTACTGGCTGTGAGATATTTTGGGGAAAGTGTTAGAAATTACATCACATCCAGTAAAATGCATATAGTTCTGGTTTTATGTAATTGTTGAGCTCTTTCATGTCAAACACTCAGAAAAGCTGTAAACCAGTGTAGTGCTTATGCATTAGGGAAAATTTGGGAAAATAAAGAAAGACTTAGAGATTTATATTTTTGAATTTTTTTTCTCTCTCATTACAGACTGATAAGAACTGCAAAGCATATTTCTACATACACATGCATACTCAGGAAAAAACATTTGCATTGTGTTTGCAAATAAAATATAAAATATATTAGGAGGATAGTTAGTCCTTTTTAATCCTTTAACTGCAAGAGCTCTGTTATCATCCTTACTGTTCATTTAATAGGACACTCACTGCATAGGTTTTGTTTAAAATTCACACTCACACAGTGGCCAAGCGTGGTTTGGTGTCCAACAGGTAGTTTGGAGAAATTTTGCTGTTTTCAGGGAAGTCCATTTGATTAGATAGCAAAAAGTCATGCAGTTGTTCTTCAGGGCTAGGGAATGGGAATGGTCTTGGTTATTCTGATTCACACCATCTCTTTTTCTCTCTTCCTCTCCCTCTCCCTCTGTCTCTCTCTCTCTCCCCCTTTCTCTCAGACTTCCACCAGAACTTCCATGTGATAGTTTTGTAAAATTTTATGTGTTCCTTTGGGAAGCTTCAATTCTGGAAAGTTTCCCCCTTGCAGGTGGAAAAGTTTTATTGCAGAAAATTCCTGATTTTTTGTTCTGAAGTCTTTCCTCTTCAAGAACAACATTCTGTTTTGATTTACCCTCTGACATAAATGCATATTGTCCTCTGCATACTTCACTGTTGTTTTGCATGGCTTCTTTTACTATTAAAACTGTCTGAAAAATGTTCTAGAAATAAAAAGATTTAATAAAATTGCAGGTTATTAAAAAATAGTATTCAGGTTTTCTAAAATATCTATTTCCCTATTACAATTTCAAATTCTATAGGCTATTAAGCAACCTCGAGAAAATGAAGAAGACCCTCAGTTTCTCTTTGACTCAGAGAAAATTTGTCAAAATAATTTAGTGCACTGCAGACTTAATTACCACCATGAATATGGTAATTATACTGTGGTCTGACAGGTATTCCCTGTACTTTAACAGCAGGTTGTATTAGAGATCCACAAAATATTTACTCTTATCACGAAAGGAATTTGGAAACCTTGATGAATTTCAAAGGATTTCCCCCTCCTGAGCAGAGTTGCTCTGCAGGAGACATAAGTATGCACTGACCTCACTGCAAAATGGAATAACAGCACCAGGAGAACGTCACCGAGCATGTAGCACATTATGAGCAAATCCAAACTGCCATGTAAGGCAATTTAAATGTACAGGTTACTTCCAAAGCCACAGAGAAATGTAAGCCCTGCAAGGTATTGAGAATTCGACCTTATCAGCTTCAAATTTGCAAGCGATTCATAAACCCCAATGTTTTTTGAAAAGCTCTTTCACAAGTGCGTAAAAATTGTTCTCAATGTCAGTAATAAATGACAGGCAAGGAATTTTGGCAGCAAATGTTTCAGCTGTCCTCATGAAATGGATGAATATTTCCCTCCTTGCATTAATTCGTGTTACAACACGTGCATGGGAGAATGATAATAGGGTTCTTCCCTCATGCTTGTCATATATAAAATATTGTACCACTTCATAACATTAAAAGGGTGAGTAAGGCCAGACATTGCTTAAAAAGAAAAGGGAAACCTAAAGTTTGAAAGGTAACATCTTCAGTGTGAAATGTATTCATGAACACTGTCAAATACCAACCTCATCTCAAGTGCTGGCTCCTGCTAATTCCTACTGACAGCTGTTCTTAGTCTTACCTTGAAACATTTGGTTTTAAATGTCAGACTGGTTGGATCTTACTTCTTCCCTAAACATTCACCAACAAGATGAGGCAGATACTCGCCAAAAAAAAAAAAAAAGAGGTAAAATAAAAGAAATCATATGTGAATGTAAAATCTGTGAAATGCTCTGCAAGGACATTTCCTTTCAGAGAAAAAATTATTAAAATGAAATTATTTATTTTTTTACCTCCTGAGACTGAAAAATATGGAGAAATTCATGCAGACAGGATCTACTACATGTGGAAGAGCAGTAGTTTGTTAATGAACCTGTTTATCCAGCAGTTGTACTGGTACAGTCAAGTACAAGGGTGTTGGAGAGGAGGTGTGGCTGATGAAAAGCATAACCTCATTCTTCCAGTTCTCTGTGGCCTCCAAAAAATCTGCTGCCTTCCTGCATGTTCAGCGGCTACTTCAAAGATCATGTGAAATGATCAGATTTTCTATGTTCTGAAGATATATTGAAAAATTTGCAAAATTTGTCTGGGAACCTATGTTGCCCTTAGAGTGAGAGAAATGCTTTTCACATTAGGAAAATAATAACCACTTAAATGGCTTCTTAACGCTCAACCATCTGGTCACTCCTCCTTCTTTGCTCCCCCTTTCTTTAAGTCCATTAAGTAGTGCCATAAGAGACTGGAAGTGAAATGAGGAAAGTAGGGAAACTCAATTTTGTCATATTGAGACTGGTCGCTTTCCCATCAGCATGTTCTTGTTAGACCCTCAAGGTTTACATCCCTTTATGAGGCACGTGGGTGCTGTTCATCACCCAGTGATACAGAAGAGTCCAAATTAGATGGTATGAAGCTCCTGAAAGTATTAGAATAATGTTTCTGCCTTGGCCTGCCTTTTCTATCTAAACTCGTATTTTTGGCAGGGATTAATCTTTTTGTGTGCATCTTTGCAGCACTTTAAGGAATGAAATATTACAGTAGAGGCAATACACAATGAAGACAACTAAAAGCACCACTGGAGTACTCTTTGGCTTTCCAAGCTATCAAAACTTGGTTCTAATGTTACCTTGTGTCAGGCCTCCCATGAAATTATGCTTCAGTAAGAATTTAGTGCATTTTTTCTAAACAGATGCGATAAAAATAATCAGAATGTCAAGAAGACAAGCATAGCACCAGATAATGGTTGACTTGGGTAAATCAAGAAACAGTGAATCCTCCTGTTGAACTGAGAACTCATATGTGGCCCTTATCTATTTTTCCCTCTCTTCTATGCTTAAATGATTTTGTCTGGCCATCTTCCCACTGCCTGGAATGCAGCACACAAATCTTTATTTCTGGCTGGCAAAATAGTGGCCATTGGCTCCAGAAAATGCTACTGCTAAGATGAGGATGTTCTCTGAGCTGACATCTGTGTGTTAATCTGCGGGCTCCATAGGCAATCAGACACCAGTGTCCATGCACACTTCAAAATCTGGTGAACTAAACACAAGAACATGCTGCACAAGAGTCACCAAAATAAAAGAATAGTCTAAGAGAATTAGCACACAATAGTCAGCATTTGAAGCACTGCAGGTGCTTTATAAACAAGCAATCCTCAAATTATTGTCTGTCAAACGCAGAGCTGTTTTCCTGCATATCATGATCCCCACGGGATGCTCCTTGAAGGCCAATACTTTCCATGACAGATGCCAATCCATTCTGGAGACGTGTGTAAAACCCGTCCTGTAGCTTTCTCAAGAGATTTTGTAACCTCTGCTGGGTGTGTGGGCACAGCCAGCATTATATGCTACTACATGAAGGACCTACAGCTGCTGCTGGCTCAGGTACAGATTCGACTGCACTCAGTTTCTCAGACACATCCGAGCTGTGCTTTCTCATTGCATTGTCTCTGAGCAAAATACAAAGTTTTATTCCACAGGGTGATGCACAACTTAATTTATCCTTAATTTGAGTTAAAACCAGAGTCCACTAATGGAGCTGGTGTAAGCAGACTTAAATTCACAAATTGCCTGAATTCTGAAGTAAACTCCCTGATGCTTTATGGATATGACACTGGTAGGTAGGTCTCTGTACTGCTGACATCTGGAGATATTCTACCTCCAGCTTAGATTGAAAGACTTATTTTCCCATCCATCAACACTGAATATCAGCTTCAGATAGCATACTTAGGTAAATGTTTTTCCCATAAAGATCTATCTTTTTTTCTTTTTCTTTTCCCCCCTCAACTTCTTTATTTAGCAGTCGTTGCAGTGGAAATGTTGTTTAAGTCAATAAGGTAAATAACTCACTGATTTTAAATGGCACGGTTGTATCAGAACAGGCATAGTAATAGATACTGAGGGAGTTTATAGTTTATGAGTTTATTTTGTGCATTGGCTAATTGCAGCACAACTAGTGTAATTAGTGTGCTAGCTTTACAACTAGCAAGGCAATAAAATAAAGCTACAACATGAAGTGTTACTTGAGCTGTACAGCTGGTAACAAGGTGTGATGACAATTGCAGGTAGGAATCCACCTCTACATTTAGAAAGAACCATAGAAGATATTAAGATTAAGAAAGACCCCTTTAGATGGGCGAGAGATTGTAATTAAGGTCATAATCCAATTTGTTTTTATTGCTAACATATATAGAGCTAAAGATGCCCACTAGCATATACTCTGTGTGCAGAGAATAGCTGTAATGTGCTATTAAACATTGCAACTGCTATTGTAACATAGCCAGAATGAGATTAAACCCTGTTTCAACTGTGTGCATAACTTCAATCCCCAGTTCTTTGTGATTGTTTGGCCCTAAATCTGCTAGCAATGCTTCTAGAAACCCAAGCTTCCTAACCCCCTGCCATTTCTACTGCAACATGCAGATGTGTCAGCTGTGATCTTCAGTCCTGCTAACATTAGAATTCCTAGTTTGGGTAGAGACCCTCTAAAAATTTCACCTGAAACTAATGGTTCCGCACTAATAAATCAGTTTAATGCAGATAACGATGGCAGTGAGTTACTTTGAACCTAGGAATGATTTTAGCTATTGTTATCTGAACTGCAGCCTCTCTAAAAACTCTATGAATAGTAAGGTTTCTTCAAAAAGTGTGATGAATTTTGTGATTCTGTGAGGATGTGTTGTTTTATTTTTATATTCACATCTAGTGACTGGAACACTTAAGCAGTGAATACCAGGTACAAAATGCTTATGTGGGAAAAATATGAGACCTTTTAGTCATACTCATGATGTTAATAGCTATCATTCTTTCTTCCTTAAGCCAAAGTCTGAACATTTTTTGCAAATACAGGGTATTTAAGAGGGAAGAAAGAAACTACACTACTTTCTAAGCTAGCACAGAAGGCTGGAGTCCCAGAGGTTAAATCTCTGCTACTTTGCATGACAGAAGATATTTGAATATATGTCACGATCTCAAATGACTCTACTAATGACTAGATTATTGAGGTCAGAGGGCAGGATTAAGGCATGATAGGACCAAAAAAGTAATATCAAGCTCTTTCCTAGAAGGACATGCACACACTCCAGAGTTTAGTTCCAGGAATGAGATTAGACCAATATACAGTGCTTGTGGTTAAACAGCTAATTGCTTATATTATGCCAAACTTTTCCTTTTGGCCCAGTTCAATTTTTCTGTTTTTACTGTATCGTATTATTGGTGGCATCTTCTATAAGGAGTTTCTTCGTTGTACCTAATTAGTCTGAACATTTAAAAAGCATAATTTTCTGTTTTTAATTTCTCAAGAATTTGCTATAAAATGTTGTAGGACGTTCTTATAGCACCTTACTTAATTTCTGGAACATTTAAACATGTTAGAGTATATATGTGTTTCACAACTTCAAGATCTTGTTTCCCACAAACTCGTTTCAGAGACACATTCATTAATAGGATTACTCGCATTTCTGCAACAAGTCTCAACATTTCTGTTCCCATAAATTAACAAATCATATGGAGAAGAAACCACTAAATAAGTTGTTTCTCAAGAGGTTGGGAGAGGCTTACCCTTGGAAAGCTGCACTGCAAGCCAAGGACGGTATGTATAAATGCACTTCATTGAGTACATCTTTCACTCTGTGGACATCCATCAGCCCCCCCAGGCAGATTCCTCCCATGTTTTCTCAGCACACCCATAAATCTTGAAAACCCTCCCACTGAAAAAAAAGCAACAAATTATTCTTATTCCAAGGCAAGCACAGCACATCAGCTGATACAGCCAGGCAGATCTGCTTTTATTAAAGACAGATGAATGTGTGGGTTGCTCCTTGAGAAAACATCACAAACTTCTTGCTGACAATGATGAAGTCTTTTGACACTTGAGTTTGTTATTTGCAACGTCCAGCCTTTTCATGTTCAAAAAGAAAAGGTAAGCTTTGTGAAATCAGTGAGGTGGGGAAAAATAGGATCCTTAAAAAAGAGATTGTCAGTAGCTACCACAGACTGAGCAAACAAACTTTCCAGAGGAAGTCTTCATTTCCAGAGCTTTAGGAGATCCCTGTAGCAAACAGTGCTGACAGAGAGTATCTACATCATCCATTCATTAATCTGAATTACCTCTTTTAGTGCTTCTGCTGTTGAAGCCAACTCTGTGATTGCAGTGCATTTGCCCTGGAAGGATTTCTGCTGTATCATGCACTAGGGAGAAATAACTGTTGAGTACAATTTAACTCTCTGAGCTGAGAGGAAAAAAATGAATAGTAATTATTCCCGCTTGCTTGCCTTTCAGGAAATGTGCATTTTAAAAGCTCATGTAACTATAAAAGCAGTTGCATGCTGAGCAGTTTTGAAAGATTTTTAAACAGTTTGAAATTCATGATATTTACTACCTCACAAGGACTACTGACAACTAGGATGGGTTTGGATCCACTGTTTGCATTTCATAAATCAGACATGATTGAAACAGGGAACAGAAGCCTGGATCTCATGAATCATCTGCTTAAATATGGTTTCTCTGTATCAGGATCATAAACATTTGCATTGTTGGAAGCTTTCATGCATAAGAGGATTCTCTCATACACATAAAATTATCTGCTAGTCAACAAGTCTGAGAGAGACTCAGATGCAGAAAGTTCTTTCATCCTAATTGGAGTACTAATTGTTTGTGTCCATAAGTTTCATTCCTAGACTGGAGAAGGATATAAAATATCCTCCAGTCTCAGGAGTGCATAGTTATATATTGAATGTAGAATAATAGAATAATTTTGGAAGTGGCTTTTGGAGTTCATTAAGTGCAGCCCTCTGCTAAAAACAGGTGCATCCTCAAAATCAAGTCAAGTTGTTCAGTGCTTTTTCCAGTCAAATTCTGAGTATTTCCAAAACTATAGATTCCACAATCTCTCTGGGCAACCTGTTCTGGTGTTTAACCACTCTCATTACATTTTTTTCCTTATATGTAGCCAGAATTTTAATTTCGCAAATTATGAATGTTGTTCTTATCCTTTCACTGTGGATCTCAGAGAAGAGCCTGGAAGTCTTCTCTATAACCACCAAGTTATCACAGGAAGAAGTTACATTCTCTTTTCTTCCCCAGGCTAAACAAACCTGGGACCTTCAGGCTTTCTGCCTACTCCCTGTGCTTCACACATCTTCCCATCTCGTTGGACTGCTGATGGACCTTCTCTAATTTGTCATCATAGTTCTAATTCTCGGGAAACGTGCCAAAACTGGGCGCGATATTTCAGATGAAACCTCACAAAAGCTGAATAGAGGGTGGTAATCTATTCTCTTGCACTGCTGGCTGTTGGTGTGTCCTAGTGCACATTTAGTCTTCATTTCTGCGATGCCATCCCACTGTCTTGTGTTCAATCACAGTCCCTCAGGACTCCAAGCAGAGCTGCTCCCCCGTCAGTCACTCTCCATGTGCTTTGCATTTGCTTTCATTCAGCTTCATAAGACTTCTGCAGATGCTATTCTAGCTTGTCAAGGTCCCTCTGAGTGGCAGCTCTGCAAATCTGAAGAAGGATCAGCCCATTTCATCATCCAGTCCATTGAATGAAGATATTAAACACTAACTGCCTGAGGAGCACCTCCGATACCTGCCAGCCATTCATTCTTTCAAAATTGACCAAAGGTCTTTGAACACTGCAATACAGCCAGTCTTTCACTCCCCTTGCAGTCCATCATCTAGTCCATAACTATCAGTTTGACTTCAAGGATGCCATGGGACACCCTCTCAAAAGCTGGGCTAAAGTCAAACACACCCTCTCTCAGTCACTGTGCTACTCATTTCAACACAGAAGGCAATCAGGTTGGTCAGGCATGATTTGTCCTTGTCACTTGGTGTAACTGGGTTTTCCCAGCCTCCTTCTTATCATGTGTCTGGAAATGACTTTCAGGAGAACTCTTTCCATCCAGAGGAGTGATATAAAGCTGTCCAGGCTGCCATTCTCTGACTCTTTCCTCTTGTCCGTTTTGAAAACAGCTGTAACATTTTCTCTTTTCTAGTCGTTAAAAATTTCCCATGTCTATAGAAGACAGATCCCTGCCCACCTCACAGCCGAGCACTGATCCACACAATCCACAGTTCCTTGCTGGCTGCCTCCCCTTGACCAACAGGTCTGAGGAAAATGCCAACAGTTTCTCTTTACCCATCATTCGAAATTCAGAAGTGACCCTTGATCTGCTCAAGGTCTCTGTTGCCAGTGTCACGCCATCCCCACGGATAACCAGCAACCAGCAGCAGCCTGAGTCCCAGATGAACCTCAGCAAAGTCTGCGCAGTATTACAAATTTAGGGCTCAGATATCCCAAGACAAGGGTCCCAAGACAACAAATCTGGTTGGCAGATGACTTCCATCATCCTTTTTACCCTTCCTGCCTTAGGCACTGGCTCCATCAGGCACAATCTGTTTGGGTACTTCCTCAGCAGTGCCCATTCCTCAGCTGCTTCCAGACTCCCCTATTCCAACCAGACACTTGTAAAGAAAAACATCCTTTTTTGTGTCAAAAGTCACCATCTTCCAGCTCCTACTATGGCTGGAGTCTCCCTTCTCCCTCTTTTTGACTTCAGCGAGTGTCTGTCCTTCCTTCTGCACAACCTGGGACTGGGATTCTTGGCCCTACAGGATCTTCGCAACTAATCTGCCACCCACTCATCTTCCCTGCAGTGCCATAATCTGGTCTTCTCTTCCCTCTGCTGCTGACCAGGTGTTGCACCGAAGTCTGCAGACCAGAGCCACCGACAGGCCTGCACTGCTCTGTCCTCCTTCAACACATCTGTCTGGGTTAATAGCAATGCTTAATCCACCTTAGAAAGGACTGAAAATGTTCAATGTCTTGTTCTAAAAAAGTTATTTCAAAAATGGCCAGTTGTCTGTTTTAAATAATATATATATATATGTATAGACACAGAAACTGAGGTTTTGAAATTAAAGACAAAATTTTAATCAGTTGTGAAATTACTACTTCTATAATACTGAAGTAAATTGTCTTTTCCCCTTTCAGTCTTTAAACCTTGGCTCCAAAGACTGCAAAAATACGCACAGTATAATAGTCACCTATTGAAGCTACAAATTTCTGTGTGAGAAATTGCTTCATGTTCTTTCATAAGGTGTCTCATGAATTGCTACCCCGAAGCCATTTCCATATAAGTTTTGAATTTCCCACCTTGTTGTTCTGACAGCTTTTGAAGCACTCCTCTTTGTAAAATGCAGCGCCCAGCCTAGAAAAAACCTCTGTACTCTAGTGAATGTTTAATCTCCCTGACCACTTTGGATTTTTGGCTTTCTATATGGAAATTAACAACAAAAATGGTTTTGCTTAAGTTCTTTCCCTCTCCATAATTTGCATTCTTCACCAATGCACATTAAAGAGTTCATAAAAATGCATCATGAACCCATTTAGGGTATGTGATTAACTGTTAATATGAGACATTAACTTGCAGTGCTATGATAGAGATGATCATGTACAATTATATTTGATGATGGCAATTCATAACTATAATTTTTGTTATATTTTTAAAATACAGTATGGCAGCTGCTAGATATTCAAAACTGCTGTAGAAGTTTAAAAAATGAACGCTGATATAAAATAAAACTTACTGTGCTGTCATGACCACCACTGATGAGTGGTCATGCAATTCTTAGTTCTGCCCATCATAAGAGAACCTCTTGGATTTGCTTATAAAATGTAAAAGTTACTTTTTATGAATATTTTTCTTCTCAAGTCCTCGTATGGAATTTTTTTTTTATTAAAAAGATCTTGATATTCCGTGAACAGAAATATCATCAGGCTATGGAGACTTTTTCCCTTATAATTTTATATTGAAATTTAAAAAAGAAAAAAAAATTAAACATTAATTCAGTCATTGTGCTAGTTTTACTCAAAAAAAAAGTCTGTCTAAAAACTCTTGTATGCAAGAAAAAAGATCTAAGTCTGAGCTCATATTCATTCATAAATACAGGAGCCAATCTTGATCTATGGAAAAAATGGGAAAAAAAGGAAACTTCTGGACATGATGCAAGTTTCTCTGAAAGAGAGTGTATGATTTATTATCTCTCTCCATCCTTGAAGAGATACATAGACCAGAAAAAGACATATAGTTATGCAAGACTTTAATAGCTTCTAAACTCTCTCCTTCAGTTTTACCAATGAATTCAATTGTACAATATCTCAAACTTAAATCTCAAATTTACAAAAAAGAAATTCCTCTCTCTAGGTGCAAGAAAGACCAAGGCCTCAAGATGGGGGAGTAATACCTCAGGTTCGTTTGTGTTTTCCTTCTGCTGTATCTTATTGTTCATCACAAATATTTTTCTGCAATTCTAATATTTCCTAATTCAAGCTCCATTAATGGAGCAAAGAAATTATATAGCTGATGGATGGAATACCACACAATTTCAAATTGTTTTGATGTTTAGTAAGCAGTTGAGATATTTTGAAAGGAAAAAATATTTTCTCCTTTTTGAAAAGTCAAGCTGCTGGGAAAACAGTAATGGATCTGTCAGGATTAATTTCTTAATTTATAATATAGGATAAGAGTCAACAACTTGTAAAAATATTTTTTAAAATTCTAATTTAATGACATTTCAATTTTAAATGTATGGTTATTTTAGCATAAATTGGTCAGAAAGAGGAGGCTAAAACTTTTAATCACAGTTCAGAATTTTTTTGCTTTATATAGCTGTACTTTCAGGAGAGAAATTAATGTATTCACCCAGTGTACGTTATTGGACTTGAATAGTGAACCACAATGGCTTTTAAATGAGGGAGAAACCTGATGAATGTTTCTTTGGTTTTAGAAGTCTTTTGTAGTTAGGAAAATAAGTTTGTTTCTTCTTCTGGATCTCATTTTGAATAATCTTTCTAATAAATTTAATATATGCATGTAAACACTCTTTCTTGGGGATGTATATTTAAATGCAATTATTCAAGTAGTTAAGTACAGAAATAAAAAGAAATAACCCCGTTAGAGTGCAATCATTGTAATCTCCCTTCTGCACTATGATACAGTATTTTTTTATATCCCCACTTTGGAAATGAATCTTTTAATTCCTGTCTCGTTCATTGCATACGGTGGCAGCAAAGGTGGACTGATGTATTGTCTCTGCCAACCATCTGTGTTGGCAGTGTTCTCCCCTTGTATTTAACTAAATATTGCAAGTGGAGAGAAAAAGAGGGATAAATTCATATTGGTGATCAGTATGCTCACAAGTGAAGACGAGGACTTCGGTTCAACAGTCTACTCCGAATAAAAGCCAAAATTTCACCATCTGACAACTAGTCTTGCAGTCATCCCATACTCTGCTCTCTTGCTACCCTGACAAAGTTGTAACAAGTTACATGATCTCCACTATTATAGAAAAAAGAATTAAATATTAAAACAGATCTGTAGATGGCAACTGCTGTGTAGACGGCCTCCGAAAGTCCTATACCAAAGACCCTGAGGAAGAGAAAATGTGATCCTGAAAAATGAACCGTATTTGGGAACCACTGTACGAGAAGAACCCATCAAAAGGGATTTTTGGCTCATGCTCTGCCTGCACTGAGCAGTGACAGACTTATGCAGAAAGCAGAGTGCAAAAGGTGTGTTTGAACAGCATCTAATGCCTCCTCGGATGTCAGAGGTGCTGTGCATATTTCCCTGCATTGGTTTACAAGAGGATGTGGCTTGGAAGCAACATTTCCTTACACCACAAGGGAAGCAAAGAGGCAGGTTGCTCATGTCAGTCATGGGATCAATTGGTTTATCTTGTCCCTGCATCCTTCCATTTTGTAGTGCAAATCGAGAGGCAGACACAATTAAACTCTTCACTTTAAACAAACTGTTGGTCAATTTACATGTATATCAGGTTTTTTACACCCTGACTATAACTGCTGTTAGCTGTGAGTAACAACATTGAGGCAGCTCCTATGGGGGAAAAATGTTAGCATTCAGCTTTCTAATTATTAACAAGATTAATCTTCTCTCTTGCTGTTTTTAGAATTCCAATCAAACTATTTAAAAATTTAGAACCTGCTCCATGGGAAAAAGAAATCTTAATTGGGCAGGATGTGCAGATTTTCTGCACATAATTGAGAGCTCAGGTTAACTACTCCTTGCCAATGCTATTGTGAACTAGGAGAGTTCCTCCTTCTACTTCCCCTGTAATAGAGCAGGAGCAAGACCTGGGTTCAAGTCCCCAAAGAGCATTTGTAAATGTGAGGCGATTATAACAATTATCCACAGGATCTGTGTGCACAGCAGTGCTAGAAAAACATTTCAAGTTGGATACCTGATTGAAAACTGAACTATTCAAGACTTAAATGTCACAACAGTAAGCAGAGTTATGATAAAGGTCTCAAATCACTTGAGCATATCAGTCATTTACTCCTAGTCCGCTTAAATATAACAGGGATGGGGTTTCCCTTTTATTTTGTTTTCTATGAGGACAGTTCCCAATGGAGGTAAATGGGACTAAACATAATTTAAAAAAACAAAAGGAAAGGCAAATAATTTTTTTTAAAAATTCAAATATGAAGTTTTCACATGAAACACTCCCTGGAAACAGTCCATGGATCATATTCTTTTTTTGTCCTTCCTTTTCCCCACACAAATCCCTGCCAAAGTTTTCTGCTTTGATGCTCGAAATCATACAACCACTGAAGAGAAGACTGAGTTACAACCAGTGAGTTATTTTACCCATTACACTAGAATTTGGGGACGGGGAATTTCTTAGAACCACTCACAATGCAACTGCAGCAACACTAACCACAAACACCCCCACACTGAGAAATTCACCCTCTGCAGCCTGTGACAAGAGGGAAATCCCTGTCTCCCACACAGTCTGCCAGGGAAATTTTGCCATTGCCTGCAAGGACAGGATTTCAGCCAATAATTATGAGATAATTTCAACATCACCAGCAGCGGGGTTCCATCCTCTAATCAGATCACACAGTGACAGCCTTGCACTTGCCTTTGTACATGTGGCCATTTTGTGAGAGAGCCAGAGCTCACAGGGGAGATGGGAAAGGCAGTAGGGTTTTTTGTTCTTATAGCAGAATTTCCACAGAGATTTATGCTAAAAAATCTATTGCATTGGAAAAACAAAATATTGCTTTAAATATTTGAGTTTTATTATGAAGGCTGCAACTTGGAAAGCATAATAAAAAGGCTCTACAAGCTGCCTTTTTCTGAAGGCCATCAATGCAAGGAGCTGTCTAATTCAGTTGTAAACCGAACACATCTTGCTGAAAGTCTGGTTGAGTGGAATGAGTAAGCTTCATACCACAGTTGCTAAGCTTTTCCATTCACGACTCCACTCCTATTTGCACTTCCAGGCTTGCTTCCAGATTTCCTAGTTTGGGAAATGCTGCTTTAAGACCTCAAATTAAAAGTCTATGTTGAAATTTAGCTTGACCTTCAGAAATGGCAAAGTAGTTGTAGAAGATGATGAGGGGGCGATAGATGGAAGGGCAGGAAGAATCAATAACAAAATCTTTTCCCCACCCACAAACAAAATTTTCATTCAAATCACCATTTTTTTTTAAACTGCATTTTCTTTTTGAAATTAGTCTTCCAGCATTCTGCTCTGGGTATGCATTTGTATGTGACAATTTGCACATTTTCCCATTGCCCATTAATAACTTTTTACCTTTTGGATCAAATTATAACAAGAAGGAAGCTCTTGCTGCTCCAGACTTCCTAAAAACAAAGGTCAAGAAAAGAAAAATGGATTTTTTTAGCACTGTGTCCCTGCTGGAGACCAGAGAATCCACCCTTGTGAGATCTCCTTTGGAGATCCCACCTTCAGAGCAGCACTGCTCCCTCATACATTTTCTTTCTCTAGCACCAAGGAATGCACAAAGCCGTAAGGCACAAAGCCACGGGAAACTAGGCTTTCTTAATTCCTCCACTCAGGAAATATGCATTATTAAGTCACATGGAGCTGGCGCCTCCAGGCTAGATGTGACACAAATATGGCAGTGCTGGATTGGATGCCTGTAGAGGAATGCCTTGGGGTTTGGCGAGGTCAGTGAAATTAAGAGAGTGGAGCTTGCTGGTCCCACAGCGTCTCTGGTGCCTTGAAGCAGGCACTGGGGAGGCCGATGCAAGATTTCTCCTTTTGATCACACTATAAAGAAAACTTCCAGAAGAACAGCCTCAAGCCACCAGGAGACAAACTGAACTGGTTCTGATGGTGGCTGCAAAGTGGAGGAATCTCTAAAGGCCCTCTTTTTGTATCTCCATAAAACACTTGGATGAAAATGTTTCAGAACATGATTCATGAACCCCTCCTCCAGTCTCCTGGTTTCTGCAGCAAATGCCTGTAAAACCAGATGCTTAGTCTAACATATATAGTCTTGTCCTTGAAAATTTAATTTAGCTTACTAGCATAAGGTGACACTTTGCCAGTGAACAGTATGGTACTCTGTATCAGTTTTCATCTTTTGGACTGTTTTTCTATAAAGGCAAGATTTAAATGAAATAATTAAAATTATGGATTTTAAATTATTCTATGTTTTGCACTATAATCAAAACTGCAGACATTGTAATTTAGCATCACCTGATCTGCGGAAAACCAAGTGAAAATAAATGAACATTCATCCTGCAGCTGTTTTGCTCAATAACCATAATAATATAGTTGTTAGATATAAACAGCACACATCAGCTCTGGCAGAGCACAAAAAATGATGCCAAGCTAAGTACCTGATAAGCTTTTACATTCAGTGTTTCCATGTAATTCAGTACTTCCCCAATGCAAATGAAAGTAGATAATAGCTGTCACTTAAGCATATGTGGTGCTCTGGATGAGTAGGGGCTCCCAAGTGATGAGTTTAAGGAAAATTTGTATTTTGCCACCGATTAAATGTTGTCAGTTTTCTGGACTAGAGGGAAGGAATCTCTTTGATGCCTGCAAGTGAGGGGAAAAAAATTACAGACATCATTAAAGAAAGAAACAAAACAAAAGATTAAGCCTGAGGTTTTCAGGAGAGCCTAGGGGAGATAACTTAGTTCAAAAGCCTCTAATTCCCTTAGGCTTTTTTGAAATTCCCAGTCTGAGCACCACATTGCCACATTGATGACTGCAGTTACTCAACTAAGAAGTGACACTAAAGAAGGCTTGAGTAACAGGAGCACTCCAAAAGACTCAATTTAAAATAAAATTATATTTTTTGTAACTCCTCATGAGATCTGGCTCTCTTCCCTGCTCTCTACAGGAACCTTTGCACCAGCACACAAAAGGCATCCTCTGTGTGAGGAGGAGTCCATGAGACCACTGAAGTACCACCTTTCCAAAAAAAAAGTGAAAAGGTGTTTCTGATGGATTTAGGCACACCATGATATATTGTACCTTCTGTGTCCACACTGAACAGACCTGCAGTTCAGGTGTGTGGACTTCACACAAACATAAACTTTTCTGTAGAAAATATTTGCAGAAGGCCAGCTTAATTAAGAACCTGTTGGACCTAAATCTATCTATTATTTAATTAATCTGTGCATGAAAAAGAAGCTCCACACACAGAAAATCATGAGGTTTGCTGTGAATTCAGAGGGTGTGCAGGGTAGGTTGGATGTGTGACGATCATCATGTAGAGCCAATCTGTAAGATTGAAAGAAGAAAATCCAGGATTCCTCTGTCAGACTAAGTGAAAATATAGATCTTACAGAACTTATGACCATCTGGAAAAGACAGGCAAATGACTAAAACCCTCAAAAATTTCATGTTTCGAAAAGCGGACATGTATTTTGTCCAAACAATTATGTACAGTAGAGTCACAAGTGAGTATCAAGGAAAGAATGCATCTCATGGGATCCTGGTACTCCAGGATCCAAAATACCAGAAATATGGCTGGGGCATATTACCCAGTTTTTCCTTTTTTCATACCAGTATGCACTTTGGAAATGTCCACCTTCATTACAGATGTTAGAATCCTTACTTAGAACATATTTAGGAACACTTCACAACATCTTTAAATTGCTGAGACATTCCTCCCTTCTAATTTTCCACTGTCTGATTGAGAGGATGAGCCAGTTAGAGCCTTTCAACCTGCTTCGTTTCTCTGCTGTCATTTTATTAAATTTTCCACCATAATCTCCTGCTTTATAGGCACAAGGCATAACACCTACAGCTGTCAGATGGCTTTCTGCAAGAAATACCAGAGCAGCCTGGAACTGTTCATGACAAATTACAAGACGGAAGGTATGCTGAGGCTGTCATGACCAAATTTTTCACAGGATTTCAATTATGGCTCTGCTTGCTTTGCATGATCCCTGGCATGACACATAACTGTTCTTCCTGCCAGGTTACTTACTTGAGCGTTTTTCTAATTACATTGTGGAAAATGAGTACTTTCAGGTTGTGTCTGTTCTCATCATATACTTCTTTTTTCTAATGATATTTATTATTTGAAATATCACAGAAAATAATCTAAAACTGTAGGCTATTCTAAGAGAAAAAAAAAACATTTAAATTCAGATACGCTGTGTTTTCAGCGTACTTCAATTTTTGTCTTTTTTCCTTTCTTTCACCACACTGTTTAGAAATAAGATGATTGGTTTTTATTCTCGTTTGAAATGGTATTTGCTAAAATAGTTTCATATTTGGCACCTAATTCGTTCTCATTTATAGAAATATGAAATATTGGGAGGGTGTGCTTGTTTTGGGTTTTTTTCTTCAATAGTTTACATTTTCTTCCTACAAAAATGAAAGTCTATGAAGTTCTGGCAATAAAAAGAATTCATCATATTCCATTTTTTCTAAAAATTCTCAAAGTAGGTCAATGAGTAGAAAAAACAGAAGAAGAAACAATGCAATTGCATTATGCTATGTGTGGCTGAAGTTGAATATTATCAAGTAATCATGTACATTATCACTAATAAATAAATAGCATCGAATATGTATAAAGCTTGAACAGGTACTGGCAAATCATTTAGGAGTGTTTGTGCTTGGGAGAGATTGAGTGTTAAGACTCTTGCCTCATCATCTGGAAGGAAAATTTCCACATACACTAGAAGGATCAAAACAAAGAATTTGAATTAGATCCTTGCATCAGTAATTTTTTGTAATAACTTAATTCATCTCTGTGACATGGATGGTGTGCATGGCTTTTCCTTTTTTACTTGCACACTGGAAGGTATTCACGTAACAGTACATACAGAAACCATACCCTGCTGATGTACACAGTATGAAAATTTTAACACCACCCACCCTCCCCCCATCCAAAAAAAAAAAAAAAAAAAGAAAAAATTCAAGAAATTAGCTGCGTCCTCTGGGTAGAATTCACATTTTTGTCAGGATATGAGTTTTTCCCTAGGCAGGCTTTGGGAGTGCTCAGATTTGAGGTTGTGCTCTGGTTGTGTTCCTTTAAAGCACTGAGTGGTTGAGGAAACCACAGAGTGCAGCAGAAGCAAGAAATAACCCAGCCCTGAGTCACGGGCGAGTGAGGGGCCGGGGACTCCTGTGAAAAACCCTGACAGCTCCCAGCAGAGCAGCAATTGCTCCTGTTCAGTGTGCTGCAAACACCATTGCATTTGCCACAGAGCCTACACCAAATTTACACACCAGACATGGGTCCCATTTTGATGATATCTGACCATAGTGACCCAGGAGAGCACCACCAACGCCTTTTTCTTACTGCTGACCTGTGTTCTGCACTTCTCACTGGAGACTAGAAAAAAACCCTTGAACATGTCATTTAGACACACACACACACCCTCCTAACTTTCTTTTCTTTAAATGTATTTTCCTGGGGAATTTCTAAGTTGAGATAAATACTCTGAGCTTGCAATTGCAGACAAAGGAAGAGGACATTAAAGAAAAGAAGAGAAAAGGAAAAGGAAAGAAAAGATGAAAGGAAAAAGAAACGGAAAAAATGAAAGGAAAAAGAAAATGAATAAAAGGAGAGGGGAAA
>VZRL01004872.1:1751698-1817680 GCA_013397895.1 Origma solitaria
GAAAGGAAAGGAAAGGAAAGGAAAGGAAAGGAAAGGAAAGGAAAGGAAAGGAAAGGAAAGGAAAGGAAAGGAAAGGAAAGGAAAGGAAAGGAAAGGAAGCATAGTAAAAATAGCAACCTGGAAGACGTAAGTTTATCATTTGCATCCCAGTGGCAAAACATACATATCACAGGTTTGCTGTAGATATTCCCAGCCCCCCAGTCTCCNTCTCCAGCTTTCTAAGAGATGTCAAAAAAAATGCCAAGGTAAAATTCGCATCTCAGGCTATGCAGACCTTGGTATTAGCCCGTACTGAGCTCTCTTCTGCAGTTCCACAGTGCACTATTTTCCACGTGTTTGCAGATACTGAATATAATGACATTAACAGGTCAGCTACCTGTTAATGGCTTCTTAGCATAGTTATTGTTTGAACTATGAACAAGTGAATAATAACCTAGTTGAGAATATCTATAGTCACAGATACATAAAGTATGAAATATGTCAGAAAGAAGGAGAGAAATGCACACTTTGACGAAAAATAAATTGTAATTAGCATCCTAACTTGGGTACATAACCAGATATTAAAGGGTTTGCTTTTGACTGAGCATTAATGCCTGAAACAGATCTGGGAATGAGTTTATTGGCTGCCCTCTATCCATGGTGGTTACTTTATAACTCATGTCTCTACAGCAAACATTTGCAGCTCATTGCAGAATCACATATTTCCAAGCGATGTTATTATTTTAAAGGTGAAGATGGCATGTTTTGAATAAAAAAATGTCAGGCTTTGGTGCTATCCAAAGTGTCTATAGACTCATATATTTGGTTTATACCTGCACTTCAACAAAAACTGCGGTTTCATATGTTTGAGAAAAACATTAACATTTGATTAAAATGAATTATTTAGACCTCATAATGTCACAGAAATTTTCTTTTTCCTCTCAAATCAGATCATTATCTTCTTGTATAATTTTCAATGCTATTGTTAATATTATTATTTCTTAATGGCTCTTATACCTTTCTTTTTTATTTCTGTGTGTTGAGAGTGGAATTTTGCATAAGTTGCATTTTTACTTTGGCTGTCAGTGAAATTTGTTTCTATGCAAAGGCCTGATAAGTACAAAGGATATGTTGAACCTCATATGTTTAAGTTCATACAGAATGAGATAGGACTGAGTAAATAACAGAGGGATTTGTGAAGTGGATCAAAAGCAAATATCAATATCAATTGATTTGATACCAAATATCAAATGTAAAAATGAATATGACATGATCTAAAC
Organism: Origma solitaria; assembly: GCA_013397895.1. Taxonomy (NCBI): domain Eukaryota; kingdom Metazoa; phylum Chordata; class Aves; order Passeriformes; family Acanthizidae; genus Origma; species Origma solitaria. Next base: position 1,752,958 of record VZRL01004872.1, read on the forward strand.
AATTTTTCCTTCAAACACTAAGAAATGCACAAATAAATGCAAAGTAAATTTCAGAATAAAGTTTTCCATGTCAGCTGTTTGTTAAAGAAACTATTGATGTCAAATTATGGTTTATAAACCTGCCAGAGGTCCTCCTTTTATGTGGTCATATATTTGCTTGTTCCTTGTTTCTTTACCAAAACAAGATTCAGACCAACAGCTTTCTGTATTCAGAATCACGCTGAAATACCAGTCTGGAGAGTCATTTTTACATATCTTGATTTTTGCTGCAGGTCTGAGTTCCCAGGCTCGTCCAGCATCAAGCCGAGAGGTTTGGCACTTAAACAGTTCTTGAGCTAGTCCAAAACAATAAGGATGAGTTCTGGATGACTGCAAAACCATAAGCTTGGTGTTCAGGCCACTTACCTTAGGGTTTTTAATCTCTTCTCCAAGCTGTGTTTAATTCTTTCTTTACAGTGGAAAGATATTAAACCCAAACAAATGAAACACCTCCTTTCCGGATCAGTGCCACGCAGGGGCTGGGCTTTGCTGAGGCTGCGTTATGAGATCTTTTAGTTTTGACTCCCTACAGTTAGATCTCAACCTTGGTCTTGCATCTGCTCCATGATTTTTGACTCCCCTGTTAGTCAAGAATTTGGATTACTGTCATGTTCAGCATTGACGTGAAATCTGCACAGATGTGGGTTTGTTTGCTAGAATTTTAGTAACTGTTTGCTTTCTTAATTCCTCACTTTGAATCACTGAAGAGAAAACCATAGAGGATGATTTTGTTTAGGTGCACTTGTGTTGAAGGCAAAAGATTTGTTTTCACACAAAACAGAAGTCAGCTACAAAGACTGACCAAATGATCCAATTTGGTCTGTCTTTCTTTGAGAGCAAAGATCATCTGACAATGACTTTTGTGGGAACAGGGAGACTGGTCCATTCTCAGAAGAAAATAAATGAAAAATCAATAAAACATAGCTTCTATGGGGGAGAGGAAAGAAGGAAAGGAAAGGAAAGGAAAGGAAAGGAAAGGAAAGGAAAGGAAAGGAAAGGAAAGGAAAGGAAAGGAAAGGAAAGGAAAGGAAAGGAAAGGAAAGGAAAGGAAAGGAAAGGAAAGGAAAGGAAAGGAAAGGAAAGGAAAGGAAAGGAAAGGAAAGGAAAGGAAAGGAAAGGAAAGGAAAGGAAAGGAAAGGAAAGGAAAGGAAAGGAAAGGAAAGGAAAGGAAAGGAAAGGAAAGGAAAGGAAAGGAAAGGAAAGGAAAGGAAAGGAAAGGAAAGGAAAGAAAAGAAAAGAAAAGAAAAGAAAGAAAGAAAGAAAAGCAAAGGAAAGGAAAGGAAAAGAGAGAGAAACCCAGGGACCTCAGTTTAAGGGTGAATAGTGTCAGTCTCAGTTGTGTGCAATAAAAGGGCAATACAATAAAATATTTCTAAAATTCCTGCTGAGAGATTTACAGAATAACATTTCTTTCTTTGGGGATTTTCACCAAATGTCGGCTAATTATTCCTGACATTTATTCTGAGGTCCCATAGTGAAGAAACACATGACCAACAAGATTTAAGAAACCAATAATAGCTGATTTAAAATATTTACTGACTCGAATGTTGCAAGGTACAGCCAGAGGGTTCCCCCATACCTGAGAATGTTGCAGCTGTGCTATTGAATGTCTTGGAGACACGAAAGATAAAAACAGGCACTAGATGCTGTAAACCCCCAGTGGAAGCCTACTTACTGTGCCTGTACTGCAAACCAGCCTTGAGAGCAGTGTGCTGGCCTGATTTCAATGCCTAAGTCACAGGGTATTCAGTATATTAGCACTTTCTTATTTGTATACATTCCATATTTCTTCAGCATTTCTTTCAGTATTGTTTAAGGGAACCTGAAAGGACTGTATCAAGTAGACCATTGATTTTGATATTTATCTTTTTTTCTTGAAATATTTGTACCTATTTTAGCAGAAGAAAAAAACCATTTCTATAGAGAAAAAAGATAAAAATATAAGTAAAATAATTCATAATTTGTCTAAATTAATTCTGCAATGTTGATTTATTTAACTCACCTTAATAATATAAAATATTTAGATCTCAAATGAGAAAAAGGCCTCAGAAACAGATTTTAGACTTAGGTAAAAGATTAAATCCCATTAAATTAAGGAGCTTGCCACTGACACACCATGAGAGCTACCTAAGGCATGAACAGTAAGGATTTTGCAGTAATGTAGAGACTGAGGACACATCAAATTGTCACTTGAAACTGACATTTCATAAATATCAGCGAAATGAGATGGATGAGCAGATGAACAAAGGGTGTGAGCAGGTGCTGTGTGAGCAGCTAAGGGCAGAGCTGGCTCCTGAGCTGTTGGCTCTGACAGGGCCATCAGGAAAGGAGAGGGCAGGTTTGGGTTTTCTCACGCAGACGCCTTCAGCATTGATTGCTGATGCCTGTGAGGAGTCTGTCCTGCTCTTCACTTCTGATAATTCATGAGCAGCACTCTGCTGGAAAGTGATAACCAGACTGAAAAGTTAATAATGTTCATAGCATCACAGAAGAGTTTGGGTTGAAAGGGTCCATAAAGATCATCTAGTTCCAGCACCCCTATCATGGGGTGAAGGGACAACTTCCACAAGAGCAGGTTGCTCAAAGCCCCATCCAACTTGGCCTTGAGCACTGCCCATCCCTCATCACCTTCCAATTGAATTTCTTTCTAATATCTAATCTAAATCTATCCTCTTTTAGTTTAAAACTGTCCTCTCTGTCTCATCACTACATGCCCTTGTTAAATGCGCTATATGGTTTTCTTATAATCCCCACTTTAGGTCCTGGAAGATGTTAGAAGGTCTTCCTGGAGCCCTCTCTTCTCCAAGCTGAACAAGTCCAGCAATCTCAGCCTGTCTTCACAGGAGAGGTGCTCCATTCCTCTGATCATCTTTGCAGTCTCCTCTGAATCCATTTTAACAGGTCCATGTCTTTCTTATGTTGAGGGCTCCAGAGGTGGATGCAGTCAATTCAGTTAATCAAACTTTTTTCATTTAACAGCTCTGAAACATTGACTGTGTAGTTAAGGCACGTCTTCCTTTACTATAATTAGCACAAAAAAATGCTCTAACAAAATCAGATATATTTGTTATAAAAAGCATACCACAACAGCTGGAAAAAATGTATTTGCTTTCCCACTTTGTGTATGGAGTGTTAAAATGAATAAGTCAAATCAACCATTATAATCAGTTTCACATTTGCCAATAAGCCTGTTTAATTAAAAAAAAAAAAAAGGATTTTTGCCAGAAAAAATTTAACAATATTTGCCAGTAAAGAAAACTTCTGATGTCTTACAGGTGGCTGAAATAATTTCCATTATAACTGTAGTTTCACTGAATTTAGAATTCTCACTTATAGTAAATTTTTTTCAAAGATAACAACTGCTATTATAGTTGAATCTATGCTATATCATAGCGTATCTCCCATGTAAACGCAGTAAAAATGACTCAATTCCTGTGAGGTACTGATCACATTATTGGTTAGTAATATCTTCTGACTTAATAAACATATTGGTTAGCAAAAGCTTCCGATTTAATAAACATAAATAAACCTCCCATTCTGTGACTCACATTCATGTGCTCTCCATCGCTTTTGCCAGAAATCCACGAGGAGATCCATTCCCACAATACACAGAGAACAAGGAAGTCCTAACAGTCAGAGACACAATCAGTGAAAGATGCCCTAATCTGGAGTACTACTAGCCTCAAATAAAAGATCTTTTTTCTTTTTTCTTTCTTTCTTTTAATTTTTTCTTAATATTTTTAAAACGCCTATCAGACTCAACTTGCACATAACGTTGGATTTAGAAAAAAAGGTGAGGGGTAATTAAGGTTATTCCTCTAGATAGCACACTCTAGAGACAAACAAACGTAGGATATGTTTGCTGTGCACTCGGAAGGGTGACACGATTTGACATATGCTTCTCAGCAATCCTCTATGCTGAAAATGAGAGAATTCCTTCAGGGTCTCTTGCTCATAGTCTTTTATTTTGCAAACAATTCATATTAACATGAGACCTTCAATGTTGTTTCACCTACTATTTCTGTTGTGCAGGAAATAGTATACTTGGGAAGAGTAGCCAAATATTAATAAGGTTTCATCAAATATTTCACAAGTCATGGCTATTCTCAGAAATCTTCAGGGAAACCTATCCCACACTGGAAAAAGTAAAACAAAAGTAAAGTAATACAAAAGTAAACAGATAAATAATGGTTTTGTAGATAGAGCAGTTTCATTTTTTAACAATCCACCCCTACACAAATATTTAGCCAAGCTTTAGTCTTCTAAGTAGTCTCATGACTGTTCTCCAGAGAAGCAGAGGGCCAGCACCAAGAGTGTCAAGCATTGAGTGTAATTCAGTGTCTGACACCCTCAAAGTGTTTGTACTTGTTGCTGCACAGCAAACTTCATTCAACACAAAATTTCTCAAGTACAAAAAAAAAAAAAAGTGTCTTTATAAGAAAATGAGGTTTTTTGTTTTCTGGATAAAATCTCACCTATGTTGGAAATGTTACTTTATAGCTATTTTTGCACTGTACCCTGTACACTTTTCATCTGCCTTGTTTTAAATTACACTCATGTTCATACTACAGCTGGAAGCCCAATAATGTAAACATTACCAAAAAATATAAAAGTGAAAATCCATTAACTGGCTTCTGCTTTTGCAGGTTCTAGATGAGACACAGGTTGCTCAGTCATAACAGAGACCTCAAAGACGCAAATGATACAGGTAATTGCATTGATTACTATACTAAATATTTTATCACAGGTAAATTTTTACGAGCAGCAAGTGACTAAAGAATACAATGCCAGCCCTTAACATGCATCAAGGTATGCTTTAGAGCAATGGGAGAAAGGGAGAATAAAACATATTGATATATCACCAGTAAGACAACACTACTGTGCACTTCATAATGTTTTTGTAGGCAGGATCTCCTCTTCATTGAGCTTTCTAAACTTTCTATATCTCAGGGATTTTCAAAATATATACATATTTTTAATATATATATGTAATGGAATGGTGTCCACTGGAATGATAAAGCCAATTAGCAGGATGATCTAAAGAATTGGATTTTTCAGTTAAAATCTACTCAAAAGAAGGATTTGATTCCTAACTGAATATGTTAACTACTAACCCATGAAGAAGTAAAAGAGATTTTCCTCTCCTTTTACTGTGCTGCTCTTGGTGTAAGGAAAGCACACCAACAAGAGAATGATTTCCAGACAAGATCAGTGAAGGACAGGACTTAAAAAGAAAAAAAGAACCTAACTGCAGTATTGCCTGGAAGAGTATAATTCCACACATAGACAAACAAATGCTCAGTAACTTCATTTGTGGAAATTTGGTTCAAATCAAGAAAGATTTGGCAAAGCAAGTGGGAGTCAGTTTCTTAAATATTTTCATATATCTGGCCTCAAGCTTTTCTGGTGATTGCAGAGGAGACAGAAGCTTAAGAACTAAGATTTTGGTCTCTACCTAAAAGTGCACAGGTTGCTAACCAAGCTAAGTTTTTGGCATGGTGTAGCTTTGAAGTATTTCAGCTAGGTTATTGAAATTTTCAAGCCCAGACTTTTAGTCTTGCAGAAAGATAAGATTGCTTTTCTTCAAGGAAAGTATTTTTTAAAATCTCTACTTTGTTTCCTTCAATTGAAAAAATGTTTTCTTTTGTAACTTAACACATACAAAAAAAAATTCTGTTGATTGAGAAATTGCTTAGGAAAAAATGTAATTACTTTCTTGGTTGCTTGCTTTGATTCTTTTTCTCCCTGAGATTGGTATAGGCCTTCCAGGAATTTGGAGATTTAGAGAATATCATATTGTTTAAGGAGCATTTAATTCAGTATTTCAGTTCATTGGTAAATCTTCCCTTGCAGTTTCCTGTGCCGACCATTAATCCCCGATGTAGAGCGCTGCAGAGAAGGTAGTTAAGCAGCTTACACGAAGGCTAACTGGCTGCATGAACAGCCTGGTGCTTCTCTGACAGCCTGACAAACTTGCCTTCCTATTGCATATCCAGGATTGTGGCTCATTTCTTAGCAATGCAGAAAGTCTTCCCTTTCACCCTGTGAATATCAGTTTTGTCTAAAACAGCTTATTAAAAAAAGATGAAAGGCATTGGTCTTCAAGCCTATTCTTTTTTAAGCAACACTCTGAAGCAACCTTCACCATGTGCCTGGCGATAAAATATAATCTGTTTTCAAATATTTCATATATTCACTTCATGCATTTTAAGCACTTAGACTATTCAAGTGCACTGCCCTCTATGAGGATGTGTGGTGTCAGCTGGATTCTGCATATGCTTCTCTATAATGTTTTCATGATAATGCTAATACATACTTCCCCCTTTTTGTCACAAGTAAGCTTCCAAATCCCCACTCACAAGTCTTAACAGACATTGTTTTCTTGAGAACAAAAATGGAAAAGATGTGAAAAATAAGCAGAGTACAGAGGACCTGTGACATTCCTGAAAAGGGTTAATACTTCACTTGTGGAACCATGGAGGATACATATACGAAAACATATATGGCTCTTTCATCAGCAACAAGAATTATGAAGATTGTTTTCACCTTTCTTTAACCCTCTTGTCAATACTTGAAGGACTTTTCCACATACTCCTTGCTACCTTCTCTCCTCCTGCATCTTCCACGTACTTGGCTGGACAAGCAGCAGCATATGCTGCGGCAGATTTACAGCTGCACACGTGCTGACTGTCCAAACATACATGTGTTCTTACTGGCCAGATGGCTGCTCCCTCCTGGAACAAGCAAATTACTGGATTACAAAGGCTCTTCCTTCAAGGAAATGCTGATTAGGGCTGTCGCTGAAACCAGGAGCTCATTCATATAAAATGAGTGGGAACTTCTAGTATTCGAGAAAATAAGATTTCAGACTTGGTTATGAATGGACAAAAAGCTCCAGGGATGGCAACAGCACACAGACAGATGGACAGCTTTTCTTTCCATCTCTTTCACGAAAGATATGCCCAGATTCTCATTGAACCACGGGAAGGGTAGCTAAGTGGAGAGATGTCCAGAAACATACCTGGACCTGAAGTAACCTGAAGATTTTTCTATACAGTTCTATAGCTGTTTGACATCACTTCTTCTAAGAGTATTCATCACACAGAGAAAATTCCGAAAGCAAATTTTGCCCGGATAGACCAGAGAGAAGATACCTTTCCTGTTGATCAACCCACAGCAGAGGATTACAGTTACTCCTCTAATTCAAACCATGTTGAGCTTGGTGGGCTAAAATATAGTGACAGTGGAAGATTTAAGAAGCATTAGTAACAGCAGTACTGTGAATAAAGATGTTCTGTTTAAAATGCCAATTTATTGAAAGCATTAATCCCCCTTATTTTATTCTAAATGTGCATAAGAAAAGCCAGAGAGCAAGACATTCTTAGGTTGCTGCACCATTTTTGCAGAGGAGACGCAAATTCTGACTTTACAGTGTTTATTCTAATAAAGAGGAAAGGGAAAGTTTATGTCTGTCCTGACAGATGAGATGATCCCCTGCCTACCTTTAGACATCCATCATGCAGGCATTTACATCTAAGTTGGTCATTATCAAAATCTTTACAGCTAATGGGAAGAAAAGAGCCTGTAAAGGGTTTGGCTGAGCTGTTTTATTTGTTTCTTTTAAGATGGTACAAGCTGAGCCTTAGAATCTCATATTTATCTCCATTGATTTGAGAAGTCACAAAAAGTGTATTTTGGCTGTAAATAATTTTGCTCTAGATATAAAAATTTTTAAAAAATTGCCAAAAATCAATGTTTTGATACAGAAATATTAGCCAGGTTATAATGAAATTTGAAGTATTTTTAATTAGTTGGGTTTCGCTTCAGCAATTTCAATGTTTTTTATTTACAGAGAGATTCTGGACATAATCAAGGTTAACTAGAGCACAGCTCTTCCTAAGTGGTAAGAAGAAATTTAGTTTCTGGTGTTTTTTCTACTATCCTTCCTATACAGAATATTTACATCAAGAACAAAAGAAAGCAAGCTCTACCTAGGCTTGGCCAAATCATCTATTCACCTCCTCACCCCCAGTTCTCATCTGCTATTCTCTGTACCTCTCTGTGGTCCCCTGCCAAAAGGAATCACATTTTGATTTTAGGATGCTTTAATGCAGCAATCTTTCGTATAGCATCTGTTTTCATCAGCTCATTTAGCCTTTCTGCCTTGAGCACTTTGGAAGTGTCTGATGAATGAGCTGCCCAGTGGTACAGTTTCATGGTCCCTCATCAGTGGGGATCTTATTGGTGATTTCAGTGAGCTCACAAATTTAGAGGGACTTAAATCTCCTGAGAGCTATTGCTACAGCTCTAATAAGAAGGTGTTGATAGACCTTTGGCAGCATTATACAAGGCTGACTCAAGGTTATTCGCATTCTTTTCCACCGTACTTACAGCATATTATTTGTATTGCTGTATTTTTGCTGTTGCAAAATTATGGGGAATCTTTTTACACTCCAAAGGAAAATGCCTAATCCTCTTCTGTATTTCCCCCCATTTTACACTTTCAAGCAATCTTTCAGGCAGCGTGACGCATCTTGCTTATGTTCATAAGATTCTCTGTAACTGCCCTTCTTAGAAGAAGGAAATATACTTCCGTTTCTCATAATCTAGTCTTATCTTGATTTTATTACTGTAAATTAATTATGGGAGAATGATGAGTCATCATGACAAGGTGGCTATAGAAAATTACATTTATTCCAATTAATCTTACATGGAGTTAAGATTCTCTTACACCACAATTTTTCTATGTCCCTTGATGTTTTAATATTTCTTCCCACTTTATTACCTGCAGGTTAAAATGTATTTATTCCTGTCATGTTTAAGAAGAAGCTCATGCACATATGAAATATGAATCATGTGTACGCAAGCATAGATCATCAAGTATATAAGCACAATAAATTCTTTCTTTGAAAGATACTCCAACAGTTGGGTATCTGTGGAGGAGTATTTTATTTATCTAAAGACAACTGACAAAGCAACTGTGTTGTGTTTTACTGTGTTTGTAACTGTCTGTCCACTTGTAACTGTCAATCAGGCTCAGACTTTTCATAAAACATCTTTGATCAGCCAAAGACATTGCCCCTGTGTTCCTCTGGAATCTGTAGAATGTAGCAGGTCATGTGGATGCCTGCTTATTAGATATATATGAAATGAAATAATTGAAAATAGAGTTATTCAACTAAGAACTCATACATTGTATCACAAGGGTAACTTTTTTTTAAAAAAAAATTTTTTTTTTAAAGCTACTATGCAGCAGCCTTAGGGGAAAAATAAATAGCTTTATATACTTTAGGGTAATTTGACTGCAATGAGGCAAGCTGATGGGGTGGGGGGAGAGCTGTAGACTTTGCATGCAGCAGTCTTCTTGGAGACATAAGATACCACAGAAGGCAGATGCTTTTGTTTGAAAAGCAGCATGCCATGCAGATGTACACTGGGCTTTACCAAGTGTAATATCTGAAAGGAAAGAGCTGTCAAAAATAATAATCCAACCTCAAAGTCATCTCTGTAATTTTAAAATTATTTTCATGTTGCCACTGCTGCCTCATATGGTGGCATTAGAAGAGCATAGAGTTTGAATTCACGTAAGGTGTTCGCTTCCCCACAAAGTACGGATTATTTCCCGTCGCAGTGGTAGGCTCCCAGAATGCCAAGTTATTTGCACTGCATGAACAGATTGCATAATTATCTGTTGACTTTCTTGAAAGGAGAGTTGGCAGTGAAGTGTGATTAGGTTTTCCAGAGCTGGCAAATGCATAGATGAGGAGGAAGACACATGAGGACCACATCAGTGAAATTTTTAATAATGAGCAGAACCTCTTGGGACAATTTTTTTTAAACATAGTGATGAAACACCTCTCTCAATGTGAGATATTCTTCTGGTTGATTTGACACATGATGCTAAATTGAATGAATGTGAATGTGGTTTAGGGTGACCATGTTGTTGAATAAGTTTGGAAAGGTAGCCTACTAACAATGCTCTTGTTTTACTGGAAAAATTATATTTTATACAAATCTTTTAGTGTTGCTATCAGAAAAAATGTAATTGAAATATTTTTAAATCAGGCTTCACAAATTAAAAAAACCCTGTGATCTTACTTTTAAAGTAAACTCTTTTTAACCATTTTGGCAAGCCCTGAAGCCCTTTGTAGATGTTTGTGCAATCTTTACCTGCTCTTAAAAGTGATATTAGCAGCATCTCAGTTGTGAGCTCCCTTCTCATCTCTTCTGTGGGGAAATTGCAAAAGATCAGCCCAGGCACACTTGGCTGGATTCTCCACACCAAAATTCAGACTGAGATTTAGCTTGGGTCTGTAGGTGCAATACACTTGGAGCAGACCCTAAGTACTCTTCTACTGCTATAATGTGAAATAGTGAAGGTTGAGGGAAATGATAAGTGAATGAGCTTAATTGTACAGCTTGATTTTAATCTTCCTCCTCAGTATACCAGATCTTCCAAAACCTAAAAATTAGAAATAAATCTAGCCAGAAGAAGACTTTTTCCAGCACTTCCTTGGTGGATGATCAGCCTGGCTTGATGAGGGTGGCCAGTTAAAGTCTGCAGGAAAAAAAACTTGCAATACATGGGTGGCGTATGAAGGACGCTCTTTGTTACCTCTGATCTATGGCTTGGGCTGTTCACTTACATTTACATATCTCATAAAAGTTCCGTAGTGCATTCTGCGAATCACAACCCCAGGGTGCATGAAAAAATAAAATCATTTGGGTGGAAGGCTCCAGAAAATAGGATAGAGACACAAGGCACCAGATCTATCACTCAGAAGGTACAAAGGGATTCCAGAAGTAAGTGGAATAGTCACACCAAAGTGAAATTAAAGTCCTAAATGGGTCAACTTTTTTACATTGGTTAGCAATAAAAATAGTAGGAAGGTATTCTTATAACTGTAAAGAAGGTTTGATCTATCAGAATTTTCAGTCAGATGTGTTGAATGTGTTCACACTGGGGAAATAGCCTATATTGTCATGTTTAGATTGGGCGGCTCTTCCTTGCATCCATCATAAGTGCGGTATATCTTTCTTTTCATTCATTTAATGGAAAGAAGTAAAGTAAAACTGTGTTAAAATATGACATCAGAAAAGAATCCTGGTCTAGATGTTTAATTTTCTGACTGCAAATATAGATTACACAGACAACAAAGTCTGAAGTGCAAAATTTAAAAAATACCTTTAATATTTTCCATTGAGTCAGTCTTCTACTATGCTTACTGGATAATGTGCAGAGAACTGATATTTTGTAGATTAAAGACTGTACAATTTTAAAATCTGGGCGGCATATTTCCATAGGTATGTTTGAAAAATCTGTGAAATCTTTGAACCATTTTTCACTTCTGATTGGAGATCAGGTATTGCAAGGTGTATATGAAAGTAAGTAATTGATTCAGAAGGGAAATCAGAGGTTAAAACTGCAATTTTCTCCAAAGGAAACCTCCCATGTTTTGAATTTTTAGTAGCTGTCTGTGTGTTATTAACAACCCTACTTAGATTTGACAGGCAAGTAATAATGTGGTTATTCATCTCAAAGACAGTGGACCAGAATACATTTCTGGCTCTATAAATGCATTTTAAAAGCTGAAAGACAAATTTCATTACAATAAAGAATGGGGATTTGGTAAATGTAATCTTTGGGTTTTTATTGGTAGATAAATCTTTCTTTTCCTACAGCTGCTGTTTGGGTTTAACAAAGTTTAATAAATAGAGTAAGTAGTCCTCTATTTATTAGTAACACTAATATTTGAAAGCTGCAAGTGCTGCATCCATTTCAGAATACATCTGTCAATCCATCCTGAGTTCAATGACACTGAACACAGCCAAATTACACCAATCTGAATCTGGTTCCACAATCTTCCCTGAAAAAATATTGTCCAGTCAAAGTTAAAGATAAGGCAAATGATGAAATCCTGTTCCCAATAAAACCGACTGGAATTTGTCCACAGGTTTATAGAGACATCCATCTAATGCCCCAGTGGGAATTTTTAAAACATCAGGCACACATGCATTTGTATTGACTGTTGTGGTTTCCGCTCATAGCATATTTTGTAGTGTACATTTTCCTTACATCAATTTGACCCTTAGCTTTCAATCTTAATCTTAAGCAATAAAAATTTAAGTAAATAAAAAGATATAAAAGGTATGTCAGTATATCTGGCTGCATTACATAAAGTAACTCTGTCAGTCTTTTTATATGTAGAAATGGTAACTAGAGATGAAGTGTTAGTAGTTAGACACTGCCAGAAATAGTATTATAACATTTCAGCTGTTCATTGCTTACTACTAAAAATTTAAAGGCAGAATGTAAAATTTTGATCTCTTAAGCTTTTTCTTTTCTCAAGCATTTTATTTTTAGATACCTTTTTTGAAGATGCTGAACTAATATCTATTTTTCACCAATTAGTTTGCCTCTAATTATTCTCATTGCTTTTAATTCAGAATATAGACTGTCACTTAATAAATTAAATATCTGTTAAAAAAACCCTATCATCTCACTTCTTTCAAAGTGCTACATTCTAGAAATCATTGAATGTATGAGTTAGGATAGCAATAACTGAAATAACAGTAGTTTCACCTGACAGGATGGAAACTGTCCAGACATAAAGCAAGTGTCGTATCTTCATGCAACTTATAAACAAAGGCAATTCCTTAGGAATGTAATTTAATAATGATATAAATGACTACATAAAGTTGTGATCTAGAGAAAGCTGTCTCCTGCATGGTTCATAGCAAAAGAATATTTCTTCTTTTACAGCTGTCATTTTAAAATTGGTATTCATAAAATATACACAAGAAAAAAATACTTGGAATTTATTCTTTTCTCTCCCTGGGGAGTGCTAAATTCTGGTTGTTGTCATAGTCTGCACGTTATCCTTTCAGCTGAGAAAGTGCGTGATGAGGGCTTATCTTGTTTATGTGAAGTTCTGCCAGATTAAGCACATTGTTCACCCCCCGTCTACGAAGGAAGTGAAGTGGAAGTTGTTCTCTGGTTACAATAGGAATTGTGTGAAGTCCTAAAAGAGGTGAATGTCTTCTAATTCTTTGGCCTTTTATATTAAAAAACAGTAATGCCATAATACATTTGTTGCCATAACACATTGCTTCACTTTCCACATTGTCTGAGTGTGTACGGGGGTCTTCAATGGCGAGGAGAGAACAAATGTATATATGGGAGTGTGAATGCTAAATGGCAAGAGAAGCAAGAACAAAGTCGTTGCAGGCACCTGACTGTCAGGTGGGAACCAGGCACAGTCAGAGCTATGGCCCTGCAGAGGGATTTTAAAGAGCCTCTTTTGTTTCTCCTCACCCCAAGCAGCGAGGCCATCTGTAAATGTGACACGGCTGAAGCTGTGAGCTTTAGACTTTCTGGACTGACTTCCCTAATTCCCATACTTGGTCCTTTTGTCTGACATTTCTAAGTCATTCTCCACTCAGAAAAAAATCTGCATCCCAGAGGTTCTGTGAAAGACTCCATATAATTTACGGAATTATTTGGCCTTGTCTTCTTAATAACATTTCTGTAAACCATCTGAATTTTACCCTTTATTTAAACTCAATAACAAATTGCAAGTGCACAAAGAATAACTTATTAAATTGCTGCTTCAGATTTGCACTGGATTGTACCGTGATGAAAGATTTTGTCATGTGATAACTGTTCTTCTGGTAGATTTGCTGGACTCAATCCACTTTTGAGGGGTCAAGTAACGACATGAACCAGCAGCAATGCTGTTAGGATCTATGTACTTGTCAACAAGAAGACGAGAAAATTAATGGAATTAACCACATTTTCATTTTTAGGTCTTCCTTCTGATAATGCTAGTCTGGAAAATTTCCTTTGTTATTGCCCTTATTACATAGGAAGAACTCAAACAACAGTTTTGGTTTATAAATCAGAGTGCTTTCCAGGGGTGTGACAATAAGTTTTATTTCAAAGCACATTTCAAAACAGAAACAGAGCTGTGAACAGTAAGAACCTGTCAGAAAAAATGTCTCTTCATTTTTTATCTCCTTACTGCAATTGGTCTCTTCCCTTGTCTGAGGAGTTACTGGTTCAGGAGCTCTCCAACCTGTAAATGAAAAAAGAAACACATAGAGCTCTTCTGATTTTGTCTCACGAGCAGCAATGTTTGAGAACCAAATAATAAGAAGAAACTAGACACTAATAATTTTGGAGAAAATCTTCTGTGTGCTTTGGTTACCCCTTCATCCTACACATTATAACGATTGACAAACATGTGACCATCTCCACATATCTATCAGTCTTATAGTTAACTCAAGAATTTCAAATCGAAAGCTACCAATCTGCCACCTTTCACAAGTACTCAGCCCTCACAGAAACTAAATTTGTATGACACAATCTCTCTTGAATCCCCCAAATCAGCTAATCTATAAGTAATACAGACAGAAGGCACAAAGCACAGTTTATACCCTTTTATCCACCTGCTATCAAGTCAATGCACGTCTGTTATCTAACCTAAATTGCTGGCAGCAGAGCCAGAATGAGCTTTCTCACAGTGATTAGATGTCACTGCTGGCTCTGTCTCTAGTAGCATATGCTACAAGAATATATCTGTCCTAGAAATTGGAAGACTTACTACACCAGCTATCATTTTGTTGAATATCAGATGGATGGAACTCTTTATTCACAAGGTCAGAATTACAAAGTGAAATATAAAAAGGATCCAAAGATTCCCAATATCCACCTAGCCAGCAGCCCATCTCATTTTGTATTTTTCTTTAGAAGTTGCCTAGCATCAAGTTACTTAGAAAAAGGTATAATAAACTCCATGAGAAAAACTGATCTGTCCATAAACTTTTACATCCTAAAATATGGTGATCTACATTATCTTGCATAGATTTATTCCATTTTTAAATTTATCTATGCCAGAAGTGAGAGTTCTGTGTATCTCTTCAAATTTTTTTGATAGCAAGAATATCTAGAAATGATTACATTTACAAACTAAGTGGGTGTTTTCCAGAATTGCTTCTGCTGATCAGTGTAAAATATGCTATTTCAAATTTTTATTGATTATTCCCCATCTTGTATTATGGGACAAATAGTAGTGGAACATCTGCTTTAATGTTTATAATTCCTTCATTATTTCCTCTAAGTTTTTCATCCATTGCTTACTCTTACTAATTTTAAATGATCCCCAAATTTTCAATTTCTTTTGATCTAAATTTTTCTCTATAGTTTTAATTTGTTTCTTCTCTTTGATTCTATTTGGTTTCTGCTCTGGATATTGAGTTCAGGTGTCTAGAGCTGTGGTCTAGCTAAAAATCTACAATTACTTTATTTAGTGTCTCTTTAACACTTTCATTTTTTCCTACTAAGTTACATTACACCATAATTAACTTCTGACCGCTTCTCCATATTCAAATATTTTCATTGGCTGTGTTAGGATTTTCCCTCAAATGTTTGCATTCCTTTTTCATATCAGACTTAGATGTATAGTTCAAATTATTTCTTCTACTTGTAGTATAAAATGTCATATTTACTACCATAACGATGTCTGAACCAGCAATCATTAAAGTTTGTAAAAAGATTTGAATTGGCTGGTGCACCCATCTGCTCTTTAAAAAGGGCTGTTTCTCTCAATCTCATTTGCCACCACATGTACCAAAGGATGCAAAATTCCAGTTTTATACACACCCTTTGAAAAATGGTGGCTAGCTTCTAGATGTGACCCAGCCTTTAAAACCTCAATATGAACCAAAATTGGGATTTTGATGCCTTTAATTAGGCTTGCAGCCAAGTCTTTCAAGGTTCTTTTGATGAAAAGAATAACACAGATTCTGGAGTCTGGTGGCAATTTCTGAAGCATTACAGCTAATTATTGTTGGTGCAAAGCAAGTTCTTGATAGAAGCCCAACTCCTCACGAGTACCAATTAATCTTCATCACAGTCCTAGACCGAGAGGGAAAGGCAATTCTGGTACCAGCAAAGCTAAATAACCCTCTGTTGATGAATGTCTGTTTTCATCTACCCTATGAGAGCCCAGGATATACAAAGTCCTAATTTAAATCACTGCAGTTTAATGTACAAAATTTGGCAGCATAAACCTGGGTCTTTGTTTTCCTTTTTGCAGGGACATTACCACAATATGATTGAGTGAAGACAAAAGGAATGTGTTGGAGAGTGATGCTAAAATGATTCATCTGTTGTCTGCAGGTGTCTCTTCAAAAATAATAAAATGGCAAGCTAGAATAATAGGAAATTTCTGCTGTGCTATACCTAATCTGAAAGTGACATAATTTCCATTACTACTACCATTTAATGACTATTTTTAATATACAATCACAAGGAAAGAAAAAAGAAGAGAAGAAAAAATACACACACAAACACAATAAGGCAAAACTTAAAAACTTAATTCCAGAATTTAAAATGCATCAATTCTTGGGTAAGCAGTCTTCCCAAAACACCTAGCAATTCTATGTATGAATTCTAGAGATATTCGTTTTAAAAATGTTCATCTGAGAAACTCACCCCTGGACGTAGTCCAGCAGATAACTTTATAACATGACTCTTCTGTTTCAAGAACAACCGAAAGAAGAAGCTTCCCTTTCATTTTCATATAGTCATTTATTTGTTACACATTTTCTCTGGTGATAGGGAATTCAGGATCATTTCTTTCCAAGGGAACGTGCTACTCATAAAGCTATAGATTTTTCTCCAGTGCACATCTTATTGAGTGCCAAAAATCCCTGGACTGCTCATAGAAACAATATAAACGTATTTTAGTGACTGAAATATTGTTTAAAAATACTTTCAACCTTTCTGCATTTTAGTGACTGATGCAGAGCTTTTTGAAGTACACTCATACTCTTCCACTGATTTCAATGCCCTTTTGACTCCCTCCTTGGAGTAGCTTGAGGGGGGAAATAATCTGTGATCAAACATATAAAATCCTAAGGGTTTCTGAAGCTACATACTGCCATCTCAAACAGGAACTCATTCTTCTGGATTCAGTGCAGAATCCATTATAAAATCTGAGTTAATGAATGAAGACTAAGACCTGCATAGGGTGCTAGTACAGAAAATGTTGTTACTTTATTTTACTTTATTTTCCTTTCTCTGGTTTTGAAGTATCTAAGAAATCACAAATTATAGCATCTGTTTTTAATCAGGAGTATTTTTTACTGTTTAGCAGCTCATGGCTACTTTAGCTGTTCTCCTTGCATGAGAGATAAGAAAGAATAAACTTGTTCAGAATCATTCTGCAAATAATATGTCAGAACCATACCCACTCATCTGAGATTGCAAATCTCTTGATCTGCCTCTTGTCTTATTCATATTAAACTCACACTCATAAGGTTTTAATTCCTTCAATAAACTTCCTTTCAGACTCGCCATGAACAAATAATACCTTCCTGTTGTCCTATCTTCTGCCACCTTTGCTCAGAATCATCAATACAAAAATCAATAACTAATATATTGAATTGCTGGGAAAAGCGAAATGTTAGCAACATAACCCATGACAAGGTCATTCTCTCCCTCTCAGGCTACCAAAAATACACAAACACTTGTCAGCACTGAGGACAAGGAACACCTTTGGTTCCTGCCAGGCTGTTGTGCTCCCTGGCCAAGGTGTATTGTCAACACTCGGAACGGTGTCTGCGATAAACACACATGATTGTGCAGACACCGTCCCAGCCTGGGCTCTCCGCTGAGCTCATTTACTGCTTATTAGAGATACTGACCTTCCAGATGATAAAATGCAATATTTCCTCTCTTGCAATATTTGATCTTAAACTTATATTTAGATATACGTTGAGTTGGAAAATGTGATTTTCTGGAAACATCATATTTACAGAAACATATAGGTTTGGGTCTTCAAAACCACTTCTCAGCCATTTACTTTCTCTACAGGAACTTTTTTTAGCTGTATATAGAGTCTCTATATTTTTCAAAGAATCTTGGGTGGACATTAAATACCCTAGGCAGAAAGTAGGAGCTCATCCCTTTACCCTTTTCCAGCAGAAAAAGATTTGGAACAACAGATGAACTTCTCTGTGAGCACTTCCAAAATTGTGTTTTTATTAATGTCTTTCATCTCAGCTGACAGGATAATTAATCATAATTAAAAAAATAACCTGGGTTAGTGAGGCTCGCTCTGAAATAGAGTTGTGAAATTAAGTTCTAGATGGCCTTTGTATATACAGCAGTGTTTTCAACACTTGTGAGAGAAAATGCCTCCACTGAACACAAACATCGAAAATGACACACTCACCTTTTCTCTGGCTAAGAAATAAATTTCACCAAATAAACAATATACAGGTCAGATTTTTAGCTGTATAATTTTGAGAATGCCAGCAGTAAATTACTGTGCTGAACAGTTATATAAATATGCATATTTCATGGAAGCATGTATATCTTTCTACAAACTTTATCAAATACTTATGATACTATCCAACAGATATAAGGAATTTATTACCAGAATAAGTTTTAGAGAATAGAAATATTTCTGTGTGCATAGGATTTTCCTGCTACTGGCTTTGTGTCCAGGGCAGAATGTCATAAAAGCAGCCCATTAACACTGAGCATTTTCAAAGCCCCAGAACTGGGACTGCAGCACTCACAGATGCTCTGCTCAAGGCAGGTTCTCTTTATGATAAATGCAGAGAAACATGCATTTCTAAGGTGTAATTCATCTGACTTGTTTAAAGCAGTCACTTTAAGATGTGATGAATCATGCCTTAGACTCCATTGGCAGTACTAATGAAAATTCCTTAGCTGTAAAGGATGTCCGTGCTGACTGACTTAGACAAATTGAGCTCAGGAAGCTTTATATGGTGTAATCATTATGGTTTCCATTAGCAATTTTGCAAAGGCTTGCTGTATACATATGGACAATTACATTTTTTGAGAATGAGGGCCCCTGAAATTAATAGGCTTTCCCAAGGTCTGGGAACCTTGACTTTTCAGTGAAGGATAGACAGGTTTTTGAGCATCAAAATGAAAGTAGGTGTCTTTTGGGAATTTTGGTTTTAATTTCTCTGTGTTACATATATAAATTGTGAATTATAATATTAATCTTATTATGACCTGGTTTGTCTTCATTCATTCAGATTTATAAAGTGCTTGATAAATGCAAAAGGATACAAATGCCAAGCATTATTAGCTGTGTTATTCCTCTTTATTACTGTCACCTACTCATATGTATTTTCAATTCAGTTTAAATTTTCACCCCCAGGTCATATTTCCTTTCTAACTACATTAGATATTTAACTGTCCATCACTATGCCTTGAGCCCTCTGAATTTTCACATCAGTACATTTGTGATTCAGAGCATATCCCACAATGCCCTTTTCCACTCTGTATTGAATGTGCTTTCCATATGCTATTAAAGATTCAGCGTCACAAGCTATCATTTTATTAATTTTAAGACACTTTTTAATGAACAGATGAACAATCATGATGATTAAAAATGCTTCTCCTCTCAAGGGCTTGTACAGTATTTTGCATTCTCTGGCGTGTTGATCAGTTATGTTGATTGAAAATGAGTGAAAAACAGAGACAACTTATTAGCCAGTTTAGTTAGCTGCTACTTACATTAATGAAAACGTCTGGATATATGCCCATTAAGGATACTTGGGAGATCAGAGGTTGGGAAGTAATTCCTCTGCTTCTCACTGTTGACAGCTTGGAGAGGACCATTCCCAGGAACGGCGGCTGAGGCACGCGCAGCCTCCAGAAGGAAATGCTGCTGTCCAAAAAGAGCACCCTGAGAGCAGGGAAGCCATGCTCATCAGGGGTCTGCAGCACCCCCTGAATGCTGGCACTGCAGGTGCTGCTTTGGCAGCAGAAATATTTACCAGCAGAAACAGAAGCGGCAGCTCTGCTCCTGCCGCTGCTAACAATGCAAGGCTTGCTTTCATTGCCAGAGAGGCAACAATGGAAAGAAAGGGGGGGAACAGAGCTGGCTTTCTGAGGGAGAGATTTGGGCTGTTTCTTCACAATTTATTTATTTATAGGGCCACCTCAAAGTGCCTTTAAGGCATCAGAACCATTTTTTTGTATATGTATTTTATTTCAGCTGATGGCAGGAAGCTTCGTGCCGAGCACAAACCCCATTTTCTCAGCTGTGTACAGCTTGTAGNCGCTGGTGGCCCATGGTGGGGGGAGGGAGGGAGGGAGGGAGAGGGCAGAGGAAATGTTGCCAAGGCTCTTCAACGTTTGGAATTGCAAGGATAAAAGCAGTAAAGTGATTTGCCCAAGGTGATGCAGTAAGTGCCAGGAACTGAATCCAGATCCTCTGAGTCATAGCCCAATGCCTTAATCAGCTGACCATGTTTCCAAGCATTTGGCTTTACAAAATCATTTGGCCTGATTTACTGGCAAAGTCATACGATAGTGAATTTTCCCACTACAAAAAGTCAATGACCCAAAAAAATAAAAAGCTTTTCCTTTTTTCCCCCCCTGTTACCTGGAAGTGTGTCATACCTGAGCAATACTGCAAAAAAATGCTGAAGAGAAAGGATGACAACAGAAACCAGGCTTCCTGGAAGAGCAGCACCCATTCCTTCAAGTCTCGGGTGATAATTGTCATAAGGAGCTGTGCATTCAAATGAAAGTCAAGGATCTTACGTGGACAAAACATCTGTTTCTTGTCTGCAACTTGGATAATGAGAAATGGTTAAAAAATAGTTTGGAGGACTTTGCCTGTGAATCTTAGACCACTAATTCTCCACTTTGGTTTTCCAAATATTTTGTTCTTTCTGAGCAAAGAAACAAAATTTGATCCTGACCTTGCTCTAACTCTGGAATCTCCAAGAATTTCTGAAGTGCATTATCATATTGACTCTGTAATGTCCATATACCATGCTATTTTTTTTTCCTAATCATTGACATTTTGATTTTTTTTTAATATATAGGTATATTAAATATAGCATTATTCCACTCTTATCAACTTTGGGCAGGTACACTAGAGTTGCCTATTTCTGACACTTCAGAGTTAATGCTGATAAAATGCTGCCTTACTGAACAAGTCAGTGCATATCTGTGGGTTTAAACACAAATCTGCTGAATTAGCACTGGAAAATTCAAATAGCTTCCATTTGCTTCTACTTGCCGTCCCAGTGGGGAAATGGATATTTTACTATAACTATGAAAAGCAAGAAGAACTATTCTATCCAGTGCCTGAACTGAGGAGAGATAATCAGTACATAGTTTTCCTTTGCAACCCAGGTCCAAGCTTTGTTTTTGTAGCACAACAGTCCAAAAGTTGCACCAAACAGATTCTGCTAGAGAAACAGTACATCAAAGCCTTCTGCCCTACAGATTTTATTCCTTCAATGGTGGTGGCGATCTCCAGAGAAGAGCAGCTGCCGGGAGAGGAATCTCATACTGCACATATCACTGGCGTGCAGAACAGATGCATTGTAGATTAAATCATCAAGGTTCACAATCTCTTCATCAGGTGAGAAACATTCTGTCTGACATCCATAGGCATTTTTTGGGATACTTGTATCTGCCATTCTTTAGTCAGATTAATGGGCAGGCACTAGCACATAAGAAAACTGGGAAAAAAAAGGAGAGCCCTTCTTTTTCTTGGTATTCTGTTGAGAAGTCACGAGTATATAAAAGCAGCACATGTCCATCAGCCCAGAACGTGTGTTATTTCATTGTCTCACCTGCTCATTGTATTTACTAAAACATCTACTATGCAAAGTGTTTAACTCTGTAAGTGTAGCGTCCATGTGCTCAGAAAACATTCACCTTCTGAGATCCTGTTGAAATCCTCATCCAGGGAGAGAAAACAACAGCAGAAAGTCAGAAAATAGAAGTGGAGTGAGTAATTGCCTCCTTAGCTGTGGCTAGGGTAGTTGATACAGCTCCTGGAGAAGGAGATAGCCAAACATCACCCAGAGGGATTAAATTTTCTTTTTTTTCTTTCTGTTGAGAAGGAAGTCTTATACAGCAGGCAACTATCAGGCCAGGTGATTAACAATAAATAACCATGCTTTTTCAAGTAAGCTTGCACATATTGAACCTCTTATATACAGAGTACCCTAAAATCCTAATGGAAATACTTCATCTGTCTGCTGGCGGTTAAAGGAAAGTTCACAGGATTTACAGCTTTAAAAGAAACCCAATGTGATGGGAGAGTTTTATGATTTATATGTATACACAAATCCCTAAACTGAGCTAGAAAAAGCTTTGGATAATTTTGAACACACCTAATATGATAAGGGGGAGGGGAATTGCAAGATGCCCTATTTCAGTCATGGAAATGACTTTTTTTATTAGATATTGAGTGATTAAAAGTCCAGTATAATAAAACATTATGAAATGACGTATAAAGCAAGCTGGAGTTACTTTGACTGAAAAGAGCTTCAAATCCACCTCTGACAGAAGAGAATGGAATAATAACCCTGTGTCATCTGCCTATATCAAACCAGGATTTTTGGTATGTTTAAAAAAAATGAGAGGAAAAATATTCAGGAAGACCTTTATACTTTTATTGTCTTGCACTGCATGGCAGCTCACAAGAGAATACAAAGAGAAGTGGGCCAAAAGCCATGTTCATGTAATCCTGAGTTAGCAGGCAGTAGAACAAATTCATACCTAAAGAATATGCTTCTCTGATAGCAATAAAAGAGTGTGTTGTGAATTAGCCTGAATATTAAGCATAGTAAGATAAAAACACATCTCATTTCTGAGTACAAAAACATCATTGTCTAATTTCCTCCAAAATGTGTCATAGACATGCCTTTTATTCAGCATTTTGAAATAAAAATGGATCATATTACACTTCTCAATAGTATAGTTATGCAATTCAATGGGGGATGAAATGTCATGATTTAATAAATCAGATAAAGATTAGTAAAATAATCTAATCACTGTTCTCTCTTATTTTCAGTCATCACTGAGGATGGAAGAGAGCAGAAGAGGAAGATTAATTTGAGGCTTTATGCAGATATGGGTCAGTAGTCCACAGCTTGCCTGTTTTTCGTAAGTGCTAACATGCTTCAGCACAGAGCAGTTCCCTGAGAATGAGACAGTGATTGCAAATGAACCCCACACTTCCCCGAGCAAGCAGCCGTGGAAGTCTCCTTGCACGTGGCACAGACATCCTCAGCCTTGCCCTGCTCCCAAGGAAGGGCAGAGGCTGCTCCTGTAGTGCCTGCAAATGGGTAGTCTTCAGTCACACTTTTGTCTTGGATGCTCTTCCTGGATTTAGCCATGTTTAGGACTGGCTTTGAGATGACCTTTACAGTCTTGGGCTGAATGTGCTCCTGCAAGGTCAGGCTGGACTGTTCTCACTGTCCCATATTGCTCCACAGCCATTTCACACAGCCACAGACAGACGGAGAGGAAGATGCCTGATCTTGGACTGGTGTCAAGCTCCAGCTCTCAGATATTTCCTAGGTGTTTTCTTACACGCATTTATGTCCCATTTTGGAGCTACAGCCCTCCCAGTGACCCCCAACTTCTTGGAGGTCCGTAATTTAGTAAGTACAAGCTGTGGTAAGAAGGGCTGCTCAAGGCTCTGTCTCACTGTATATTTTTTCAGAGGAACATGTTGTCTGAACGCCTACACCACTATTCCAGGCACTAGGCACGTTGAATTAATTACAGGCATATGATGGTACCTAAATGAGTCAGTGATTTCAGCAGCCACATGCAATCCCTTCCATTTCACAGAGAGGAGAGGCAAAGCCTCAGCCTGAATCTGATCTCTCAGCAGTTTTGACCTCCCTGTGCTACACCTGACTCCCCCCACTGTGTCCGTGTGGAGAGTCAGATACATAAAATACCGTGGTGCTCCCACATGAGCTGCTGTTGTATTTTTCCTGTCTAAAATATGTGCCTGTAGCTGGCGTCTTTCACACTTCTCCCCACACACACATTTTGAGGTTTTCATCAGTTATTCACTCTGCAGCCTCAGGTTATCATCAAGTCTGAAAGTCACTGCACAGTCCAGATGCTTGTGAATTTATCATGCTACCTTTTTAGCCTCTGGCCTAAAGATTAAAAGCTCCTTCTGGGTTCACTTCAGTCCTAACAATGTAACTGCGTGACACATTTCTGTTCTGTCTCTGTCACCATGCCAGTGATGACAGGGACTTACAAGGGCAGAGTGCTGAGTCATAAAATACATCTAGAGCAAATTCAGCTCTCAGGAGAAAAACTAGGCTGGACACAGAAAAACAATTCTGTTTGAAATTTGAGTTAAAAGTCTTTGTCACCATAAATTCCCTATAGTTAGGGTAGAGATGGTTTCTTTAGAAGTAATAACTGTGATCTAGGCAGGCACTGGCAGACCTCTGTGGGTACAATTTTGGTATGGAATCAGAAGAGCTGCATTATTTATTGCTAGTTAAGTGTTATTCCTCAGCTCTCATCACAGCCAGACCCAGGTGCATGCAAAGCAAGCTACCTGTTTTTCCTGTCTAATATGCCATGTTTATAAATCACTTCCTGAAAAAAAAAAAAAAATGGTATAACAGCCTGACCTGTGCCTCACTTCCTGGGCAGAATCTGTGGCCCTGTGAGGTGTGCAACCAAGGAAGGAGAAGGCTGTCACAGAAAAGCCAGAGGCAGCAAGTTATGAGGCAGTTTGGAGAAACAGCAGGCAAAAGGAGAGGTAAAAAGGCTATGGCCCTGCTGGTGCCATTGCCTGCAGCAGGGGGGTAGAAACCCAGATCATCCCCTGCTGTCAGTGAAAAAGAAAGGGAGCTTTCTGCTAGGACACAAGGGAGGATAAAGCAGCAGTAACTGACCACAATTTTTAGGGTTTGCTATCCACATTCTCAACTCTCATCAATTTCCCCCTGACTGTTCATTCTTGGCCAGGAAGCCAAGCAATGCTTCAGTCCCTCATCTCCAAGGTGGCAAAATTCAGTTTAGCCCACACCACTTGAGAGCCTTCAGGCAGCTCTGACGTTCATTCATGTGATGTTTAAAAGCCTGAACAATCATCTGACATTGTCAGAGCAAGTGCAGATGAGTTGACTCCCTGAGGCAACACAAGACAATGTTTGCTGAGTCTCAAAAGCTGTTTACCATGAAAACATAGAACTGCTCCATGGAAATCTGGTGCTGTGCCTTGCATCACATGAGCGCTATGTCAATGTTGCTGCTTTTTCCCCTGTTTAATCTGTTGCACTTATAAATCATTTACTGAATAAAGCCTTCTATAGATGGAACAACGGTGGTGTTTGCAATATCAGCAAAGACTTGTGCTGGACTGTCTGGGCAGAATCCATGGTCCAGCGAGGTATGCGACAAAGGAAGGTGAATGCTGCCATAAAAATCAACATGTATTAACGATTTATCTGCCTTTCATATGCTGAAGTATAAAAGCTTGGAAGTAATTTATACAAGGCTCAGAAAACCCTTGTGCTAGTCAGATACAATTGGTGGGAACATTTGGATCGATGCTGGATGAGCTGTTGACTTTATTAAAATTATTCATGAGATTTTCTTCATGTGAAGCTTGGAATCAAAATCAAACTGTTCAAGTTTTGCATTGAACACTGCTTGTCGCTGGGCTTCACACGGCAAAATTAGTACACAAGAATAGATTAAGATCCTTGATTTGTCACCCTCTCCACTTCAGCCTAACTCACAGATCCTGTAGGCTTTATATTTGGGGAACTTTACTCCTCTCTCTTCCCCAGTTTGTATAAGGGACCTGCATCTGGCCTTCATCCCACCCTGATACTCTGTGTAGCCATCAGAAATGGTGGGAAGGGAAGGAATGTTGTTTTTCCTCTGTGTTATCAGTGAATTTCGGGAGACGTGATGTTTCCTGCATTCCCTCCTGCAGAGCAGGCCCTTCAAACAAGAGTGTGCTGAGCTGTGCAGCATCTGTGTAATGACAGCTCTGCAAGGGCATCTTTCTCCAGGGTCCACCCGAGGGGTGGTGCTCCTGAGGATGTCAAATGAATATCTATCACTATTCAGCTGGTTTCAAGCACCTGGATTTCACAGAAACCTCAAAGAATGCAAATCTTCCTTTTCAGATGAGTCATGCCAGAGGATTGCCCATGGGGCTGTCTAGGGGCAGTGAGAGGGAGATCCTGCAAACACACCTTGGGAATAGCTGCACAGGTTCCATCCACCTGATGGGCAGAGACACCTCAGTGTCTGTTTGAGGGCTCCAGGCCTGTATCAGCTGTGATAGAGACCTGTGTGCTTCAGAAAGGGATGATCTGTAAGCCCAGCTCTCGGCTGAACTGTTGGCTGTAAAGCTGAGAACAGACCCTGCCAGAGGGATGTGAAGTCCTGCACTTCCCTGCACAGGCTGGGGAACTCTTTAGTGATCCAGCCCTGTGTATTCCCCTTTTGTTTTCCTTGTGAGTCTTCAGCCTAAAACAATAGAACAGTTTCCAACAGTAAGGGGATTTTCAGCTCTCTGAGCTTAGTCATTTCCTATTACTCAAAAGAAGAAAATGTGAAAAAGTTCCAATTTAGAAAGTCTTTGGCTGGTGGTCCAGGCAACATTTATGTATCAGTTTTCACAAACTTCTAAACTTCAGAACAGCAGGGGTGTTGTCTCTCTGTGAAGATAACATGATATTTTAGAAAGATTGTTCAAACTGGCATAGAAAATAAGTTTAAACATCATATAATTTGCAGTGGACATTTGTGTTTCCATGGCAACAGAGAATGCTGTCCTCATTTTATTTTGTCTTGCTCGATATTATAGGAAAGCCTTTTGAACAGTTTCAGTCTTTTGGCTTATTACTACAAATTAGCCAAATGTGCCAGAATCCTGTTTCAGAGGCTGTATGGATTGAAACTTTGTGTACAAAGCATGTGTTTAATGAAGAATTTTTATTAATACTGTGGCTTATGTTAACTTCAGTTTATCTGTGTCTCAGTGTTGAAAACTTCAGTTAAAGAATAAACTTTCTAAATTGAGAAATAGCACTCATATTTATCATAGGATACATACACCAAATATGTGTAGCTCTTGCTGACATATGAATTGTCTCAATTTTGCTGGAAAAGAGATCCTTGTTAATTGGACTTATGCATATGCGCAAAAGTTCTTGTGGAAAATGCTTCAGGCTTTTTATCATCCTGGATTTTTTAGTGAGTATTTTTTCCCCATAGTTTCAAGATACATCTTCATGAACAATTTTACTCAATGTTCATATTATTTTATAGTATTATTTTATGAAATGTCTAGTAGTGTTGTGTTACAGTGTTTGGCTCAAGTCATTGTTTTGCCCCAATTTGAATACTAATTTCAAATGAAAATAAAACACCTTTTGAGAGTGTTATAGAATAATAAGATAATTTAGGCTGGGAAGAGTTTCAGGAGGCTGTCTGGGCCAACTGTCTGGTCTAAGCAGGAAAAATTCCAACTTTTTCAAGTTCACAAGGTTTCTTGTGAACATTTCCAGATGAGTTTTGCACATCTCCAACACTGAATACCATGCAGCATTTCCAGCAGTGAATGCCATGTTACAGCTTGGAGAATAATTGTCTCTCTTGCCTGTTTACCTTTCCTTACACTGGCATCCAAAGTGGCTTTCCATTTCTGAGGGCAATTGTGGAGATTGGTGAGAAATATACATTTAAACAGTCTCTGCACTGCTGAAATCAGCTGCTGTTTTGAACACCTTTTGCATATTTTACACCAAGGCCTTCAGATAACTTTCTGTTTCACTGTAAGCAGTGGCAACTTTGCATATCATTCATAGAGGTCCCTCTTTATCAGCTTCCCTGTCTGGAATGAGTCTAAGAAAAGGGAATTCTCTATTTTCAGCAATATTTTTGGTGACCTCCTTGAACTGAGTTCACATCTCAGTCTAACTTTGTTCTACCTTGATTTAATTAGTTTCACTTCTGTAAATCACCGTGCTTCTCCTTTCTACCAAAACGGTGAAGCAAAACTAGACATTTTCCAGTCAAGTGCTTTTAGATACCTGTTCTTCTGAAAATGTCTTGCTAAGTATCCTAATTATTAATTAATACTACTGGAGGGAAATAATATTCTTTAATTTGACCCTTTTCTTCTATACTACTTTTAGAGTGTTTCCCCAAATAGAGTTCTGTAAACTTCAGGCAACAGAAAATGTTAAAAACTCTCCTTCCAAAACTGCAGAAGCAGAAGCAATCAACACAATTACAGAAATCAGGAGATGAAGCAGGATTAACATATTACAACTTGCCTGATTGCTTTTTCCTACATATGCCAAAACAAGATTAGAACAGCCAATTCAGAGGTGTCCGAAAGACAAACTTTTTCCATGTCATTTTCTTATCATATGATTCCTGCAAAACACACGTCCTAAAACAATAACAAACATTCTTTTATGGTTCTGAGCAGTCCTTGTTCTTTAATCAGATGATGGTTTTTTTTATCTAGACATCCTGAACCAAAATAGTTCATGTGTTTTCCTTTTTACAATTACAGCTTGTCCTATAAGGAGCTGTACACTACTGTGGGCATGGAAAGTAAGTAAATACAACAAATTAAGTGGATTGCCTAAGTTGAGTAGATATTCAGAGTTAATGCTTAAACTAATTTTCCTCTAACTTCTGATGGGATTGTAAGGAAAACCATTACAGCAAGAATTACTTCCATATGCATTTTAATTATGTAATTTATTTAGTATTGTTTTGTCTCATACTCAGAGCAGAAAATTATATATGAGTTGATGAATAAACATGTTCTTAAACACAACAATCACTTTTGTAACAAAACTAGATGGTTTAGGAATGGGAAAGCCAAATTTTAATAATGTGGAAACAAGACAGTCCAATGAAAGGCTTCCCCGACTCCTAATTTCTCAAGTCAAGCAATGTGAATTTGTTAATTATTAAAAAAATGGGTAGTTTTCTCAAATCCATTAACAAAATAAAGTTAAATTCAATTTTTGGTCTAACTGAACTGGCCCTAGAAGTATTCATCATTAATGAGAAAAAAAAGAAACACATGTAAATAGAAAAAGAAATAAAAACCTACATCCAAGAGAGAAAGTTTTTCCACAGTGGGAACTGCCTGTGGCGTATTTGGTTTTGTAATGCTATTTGTAATAAGAACTTGTTCCTAATTTGATGTTAGGTGTAACATTAGAAATAATAAACATTATGCAACACACGCACACCACATACAACATAAAAATACATATGCAAAGGAGGATAGGTTTAGAAAAATAAAGAAAATTCAAATTAAGAAATTGCTATTTCAACCTGTCAAGCAGATTCGCAGCATACTTCTCCTTTTGGAGTAGTCAATGAAAGCACACATCATCTCAAATACTTCAATTTTCTTGCATACACCAGGCTTAATCCTTTAAATATAGTGGGGAAGAATATGAGTATCATGTTACATTTCAGAATTCTAAACAAGTCACAGATCCAAGTATTTCCCACTGAAGACAAAGGAGATTCTTAACAGGGGATTAATTTAATCTGATGCATTTTGTCAAAGTTGTTTTTCTAAGTACACTGTAAGATTAAGAGAGAGAAATCAGCACTTTCTGAGGGCCATTTGAAGACAAACAATGAAGTCTGGTAGAATTATTCACCTTCTAGAAGTACCTACCTTTCTCCATATTGATTGTAAAGAGTGATAGGGAAATTTTACCAGGTGACTTGAGGAGAGATTGGTCTTCAAGAGGTGTTAGGTCAGGTTTAATCTATGATTGTGACATGTTCTCATGTCTTATGAGTCTGTACTTCTAAGAAAGAAAGCTGGTGAAAAGCAAAATGAAAAGTTAAAAATTAATAAAGTTTTAAAAAAATGTTTGTTGTATAAGCAAAATACTGTACAACCAGAGCAGTCAGGTTTTTACAGCTTCTTCTTAGAAAACCAGAATAGCCTCTTACCCTTGTGTAATGGCCCTTCAAAGTTCTCACAGTAAAACTCATAGTGCCATTCACTGTCACATAGTCTATACATACTTTCATACAACATTAAGAAATGTTAAAGCACCTTTTCCTTCCCACACTGAGAACGTGCATGAATCCTTCTCCAGTCCATGTTTGTTTAGAATACATTTTTATAGCCAAGATGAAAGCTCAATAACATGCAGTGATTTATCTTGGGAATACAAGCTCAAGCGTAACTGCAATGAAAGAGATACGGCAGGAAAATAAGGGATCTGGACCATCTGGGTGAAAATATGTGGCTTTGAAAAATGTTTAGAGGAAAGAAAGTTGACATATATCTGGAAGTGAAAAGCTCTGAATCCAACTGAGAGTTTTGTCACTCACTGATTGACTTTATACATGGTGCTGATCGTTGCTTTGCAGCGTCACATGGTGCTCACCTCTTCTTTGCAGTCAAGAAACAAGGGAAATGGGCTAAAACTTGGTTTCCCCATCTGGGGATGGTGTGCAGTCAACAACTATTTAATAACTGTGGAACAAAACTAATGGATTCTTTAGTTATCCTTGCCTCACAAGAAGTCATTTAGACAATTTTTTCAATTAGCAATACAGTTACAGTATCACTTCCCTCACTCCACTCTGCTATTTCTGGTTGTGATATGTACATAATAATAAAAATAATGGCCCTCCATCTGAAACTCAAGAGTATTACTCCCATTCAGTATTCACTTAGCTGTATAAAATGTCTCTTCTTGTTCAGTGTTAACAACTTTCATATTCTTGCTCAGATAAACATAAAGTGGAAGATGAATTACTAACATTTGCAAGGTTAAAGGCATTCAGTCCTGAAACAAAAGGTAGGCTTTTGTGTCTTGTTGGAAAGGTAAAGAGGAACAGGTTTGTTGCTAAAACAATAAAAGTTTATTCTTCTCTCCGTTCTGGTTTTTATGGTTTGTTATTGTGCTGAAACTCATCCAGTATTTACCAGGTGATAAAAAGGACAAATAAAACTCTACTTTACTGGAAAACTGTGAAGCTTTGTTGTCATAGACAACATCAAATAAAGCTGCAAAATGGGATAATGTCAGAGTCCCTCTGAAGACAAGCAAAATCCAGAGTTTTTGTAACAAGTAAAAAATATTAGTTTGGTATTGTTCAAAATTCTAAGCTGGATTCTGATAGAATTTGTGCTGAACTTCTGAGAAACTCACATCAAAGTCAGTAAAAGTGCAGTACTCAGTGTCTGTAAACAGCAGGGACTGCCTAAAGGCACCTCAGAAGGTACTGAAACATGAGACCCTACCAAGGGCTGGAAACAGAGTTCTCTGCTTTTCAAAGCGGCATTTTCATTTGCAAGTCAAGCAGTTATCTTGTGGTAAAACACTTTGTGTCAGCAAATAATGTACCACGAATGTCAGGTCACAGAGTTTACCCATTCAGGACTGCACTGCTTTCACTTCACCCCTGAGTCAACTATGTCTGTTTATGATGTGTTTAAAATGACCAAATGTAGTCCAAGGGAGTTTATTTCTTTTGAAATATTAGAGCATCATTCACTTAATTCAAAACAATCTTCAAAATATTCAGGAGATGGTCACCTCACCATGTGTGATAGCAGAGCCCTCTCCATTAAATCTGTCCCTCAACACACAGGTGAGACAAAGACAAGGAAAACCCACATTTGTTTCTTTCCAATCCTATTCTCCAACACCACCCAGAGCAGCTGATCTTCCCAGGAGTAAAAATCTCTTGTGGGAAGATACACAGTAAATTTATCTGAATCCATCCCAGATGTATGCAGTAAATCAAGCTAGAGTCAAAAAAGTTAAATCCCACCCTTAGCTAAGGAGGATTTTAATTAGAAAGCCCTAAAACCTACTTTACATCTCTAAAACACTATGTCTTAGCAGAAAATCTAAGGTAAGGAAAATTAGCTGAGGAAATAAGAAAGAAAGAAAGAAAGAAATAAGAAAGAAAATAAGAAAGAAAATAAGTCGAGGAAAGTAGAAACTCCTTTCAGAAGGCAGCCTAAGACATTCTAATGAAAATTCATGTGGCCTTCTCCAAGTTTTTGATACCAGTGAAAGCTGAGCAGAATTTCACAGCCACAAAATTAATATCTTGCCTAAGGGAGGTCCCTGCTCCAAATATCAAAGTCTCTCTGAAAACAATAAGTGTGAAGCGATACCCAGGTTTTACTGAAAATAAACTGTTACACACCGCCACTTCCTCTTTCCTCTTCTGTTCCATAAAATCCAAAGTACTTGCTAAGCATATGTAGACTCACACTGCTCCCAAAATGCAAAAGAGGAGGAGGCATCCCACATAGCTGAGAATTCAGTAAAAGAGTCAGAAGTGTGGAGAAAGATGTAAAAGAAGAAGAAGCGAGGGGATCTCCTTGGATTTTCTCTGTCCGCCGATGAGGCTGGGGATTCCTCCATTGCCACAAAGGCTGGGGAGAAATGAGAGTGGGAGAAGAGCAGGAGCTCAGCTGGGATCATTGGAGCTCAGTGCTGGCACCCAGCCCAGGCAGACCTGGAGCTGCAGCCGAGGGGAGCAGTGCCTGCCTGTGCCTCTGAGCGCTCATCCAGCAAACCTCGCATCTGGAACACGAGTATTTCAGAGGTAAGATGCTGCTCCTTGAGAAGACATCTCCCAGCTGAGCTCCTACCGGCATGCTGGTCCTCTAATTTCTGAAAAAAATTCATTCAGGAATGTCACTTCTAAAAGATGTTCACAGGCAAGACATAAAATTTGATATAATGAATAGTAGATGTGCTTATTAGTTTTCTGTTGGATCTCCCATATCATTCATACAGAAGCTGTGCTTAGGAAGAGAAAGAATACAAACCTGTGGACATCAGTATCCTGTGGAATTTGCTAACTTTTCTAGTTGTTTCTCTAACTGAGTTAATAATTTTTAAGGAAGACTTATGCATGCTGTTTCTTTTCTGTATTCAAATAGCACATAATGATCAGATACACTTTTAATGCCTTTTAGTCTAAGAGAAACCTACCCAGACTTAGTTCTATTTAAAAGCAGAAAATACAAAGAAAGCTTATGAATTTATTCTGCTAAAGAAATCTGGTTGAATTCCTTAACCAGAGCAGCCAGAAGAACAACTCATGATCAAACTTGTGAATACTCTTCTCTACACATACACAGATCTCTTTTCAGTTAAGTATAATACTACAAATGAGACGGAATCCTTCCATGCCCTACAGGAGAAATATGACAGCTGATTATGGGAATTACCCATTACCAAGCTACGACAGAGTAAATACATCAAACGAATATCCGAGAACAAGAGACACACCAAACTCTGAGAAACAGATACCTGGCTGCCAGGGTTATAAATCAACTTACCCAATTTCTTTGGCTATGTAGCAATACCCCAATGGGAGAGGTATTGTAAGAGCTCACTTGCACCTTGAGAAATTACGGAAGGGAGCTTACATTTCCTCATACAGCCAACCTCTTCTAATGAGCAACATGCAGAGCCCTGTATCTTCCTAGCCTTTCCCTGATATTCTGGGGGATTTTAGAGACATTTTCTAACTCTCAGATATGCCCAAAAGATTGTTCTTCCATCCATCTGCATGCATCCATCCATATCCAAAGATACTGTACTGTACAGTCTCTACTCAGAGACTCTATGGAGAGTTACATGCTCTCCTCAATCTCCAGATGTGACAACAGAATATTTCTCCTAAATTACTGATTCTTGAATGCTCCAAGAAATACAACATAAATACCTCTGGATGCATTATTTGCGCATAATGAATATAAGAGTCTGCAGATTTACCCAGACATGCTTAACTGGCTAGAAAAACTAACATTTGCATTCTTCTGTATCTGTTACTAAATATTTCCCCTCTGATCTGCAGCAGTATGATCATCCTGGAGAAGAAAGGCAAGAAGTTCAGAAAATTTCTAAAGAAAAAACAACATTTTAACAACTGTAAGTACAAAATCTTTTTACTTTTCACTAAAGAGAGAGGCAAAAATATTCAGTGAATAGAACTGAAACCTTAAGAAACAGTCACAAAAAGGCAGAAATGGAGATCAATAGTGAGAAACACGTCCCTTTAAGGATGGGGAATGAAAAATGAAAAGACAATAGACGGAGCTTTCTGGCTCAATGCAATCAAGTCTTACTGTTAAATCCACCAATCTTACTTTTCTTCATCAGTTACATTTCTCATTTATTTACCTCATTAACCATTAGGAGACATTCAGTAAGTTTCATGGTCTCTAACAAACAGCCTCCGAAACAGATTTGATTTAATTAGCAGACAAACTTTACGATTTATCTGTAATGGACTTCCTATCCGAGAGAATATCCTCTCATTTTATCCCATTGCCAAAATAACCCACATATTGTGTGTACTGGTTTAAATTCCATGTAAATGCTTGATTTTCTAACACCTTGAAAATTATGATGAGCCTTTCCACTAAATTTAATACTCTTTTGACAGTGTTAGAGGGCTCAAATACAACCTGAGGAAGAAAGCACTGTTCTAGAAGGCTGGTGTTTGCTATTCTGCAGAGAAATTATTTGATTAATCCCTAGGGGAATGACTGAACTAATTGGAAATTGTAAACATGAAGGAGATAACTGAGAAGTGCTAATCCAGGGTATAAACAAGTAAATTTGCCAAAAGAAGCCTGACTGAGAAATACCAGGCCATGAGTGGCTGCAGAGGTGATTCAATCCTCGGTGGCAGATATGGATTGCTCCCCCTCCATGTGGCAGGTGCTAAGAAAGCTCTTGCTGGCAATGCAGGGGGAAGACTGAAAGCTGAACAGGCTTACAAATAAAGAGGACAGCATTTTCCAGCAGCATAACTGGACTGGTGTTTAGAGATAAAGCACGAAGGAGCCACCGTTTTTCAGGTATTCACCTTTCAGCACACATCTTCACTGTCCTCTTTTCTCTCCACCATTCACAGCAGTTCCCAGGCACAATTTTTGATCTTTGTGCCTCTCCCCTACATCCTCCAAATCTACAGGATATGTCCTTTACCCAGGTTTTACCTTCCTTGCTCCTAATTTGATCCATAATTTTCTTTCTGGGCCCACTCAGGGTCCCAGTAGCAATTCAGTTTCTGCTAGGCATTCTACAAATTCACACAAAAAAGTATTCTGTGTGTTAGGTCAGTGACCAAGCATGAGAAACTAAAAGCAGGAGGTGGAGGAGAGAAGTGAGGCACAGGAAAGAGGGTTGGTCAGCTAAATCCATCAGTGAAAGGGAAGTACAGAGAAAACTGGGTGACGTCAAGCTGCTTCTTTCAGTTCCTGAGTCTACATTTTTCCCTGTTTCATCAAAATTCACACAAAAAAGTTTAAAGAAATGGTCCACTGCCAGATGCCTCTGATGCACAATTACTCAAATTTCTGACTATTTGGATTGGTGGAAATTTCAGCATTCCAAACATTTGTTTTCATTTGAAATCATAATGTTTAAAAAAAAAAAATGCATAATTGATATTTGGAGCAGTTATTATTTCTGAAATTTTTTTTCTCAGCCTTCATCAACAGCTTCTCTGTTTTTCACCTTACAAGAAAAGACAATTTTACAAATTCCTGGAGGAAAATATGGACTAAGAAGAGAACATTTCCTGAAAGCAACATCATTTGGTCTTGATCCTGTGATTACTTCTCACGTGAATGGCAGCCTTGCAGTCAACATTTAGACACAATAAGGCCATTCTGCATGAGGTAGATTTGAAGATGTGCGTTCATATGATTGTGTATACTAATAAAGAAGGATTTTCAAGACAGCCTGAAGCACTTATGTACCTAAACCCAATAAAAATTCATTACTTGATTCCTACATCTCTTGGATGCCTTTGAAATAGGTGTGTATATATAAAAGCATCGCCTTTTAATTAGATATCTTAATTATACCTAATAACAATTATTATAAGCATTAAAGGCTGTTGTGATACTTCTACTTCTTTTCCAGACATTTATATTCTCATATGGAATTCTCATTTTCTCTCATATTCTCATATGGAAACCTTACCTATGTTGTAAATTTTTGTTTTCCTGTAAAAGATGTGTTACAAAGGAGAAAAGCTGATGGTATCATCATAGAAAATTAATTCAGATAACAGATTTAAATCATTTTAATATTCTTGAATTTTCATTCACTCATATTCTCAGGTATAAAATGTGGGCTTTAACTGGACGGATTTTTCTTCTTTTTATCAGGCCAACGATTTTATGTCAGTTCTTTGGCCATATCAGAATGAAATTCATCACATTTCAGAAGCCTAGAAGTTGGATATCCAAGTTCAAGCTATTCCCATTCCCCTAGCAGTCAGTAAAGAGACACAGGCTTCCCTAGAGGGCAGTTTATCTGATCTGCTCTAGACACCTATCTCAGGAAGAGATGAATTGCTGTCTGGAGATGGTATTTCTCTCCATTGACTATTAAAAGAGTGTGTAGTAGCTGTCCTAGCCGCTTTGTAACTTAGTTACCGTGTTGGATGCCTAAACCAGGGCAGATGGATCTCTTGTTAGGTGACATTTTTGCTTTTACTACATGCCAGGTTCAAAAGAGCATTGCAGGCAAATCAATGTGTTTGTCTGCTGTCCCACTTTCTATATATGTACATGTGAACATCTGTTTTGGAAGCTAATGAAAGCAGTTCTTCAGATTCTTTCCTCAAAGTTGTTTTTAGCAATTTTTCCATATATAGTAAATGCCAGATATCTGTTGAGATATTCTGTGCAAATGCATGCTTGCCAGCCCTTGTAAACCTGTTCTGTCATGAGTTCCCAATCTTCACATTAAAGCAGCATAATGCCAAGGTACATGCACATGCAAGCAAAGAATGTAATATATATAAAGTGCCAAATAAAATTTAAAAAAAAAAAAAAAAAACAAAAACCAACCCTTAAAAACCTCGGGGGAAGAAAAGACAAATATATAATTTTTTTTTATACAAGAGAACACAGAGTGCTAGAGGCTGAAATCTTTCAAAAGCAAGTGCACTCCAGTAAAAATGTTCAGACATGGTAAAATGAATAACATGAGATTTTGATAGTTAAGAGACTGGAGCAAAACATCCTGAACAGTGTTTGTGGAGTAACTCATTAACTTTTTCTGCCTGTTTTGAAAGGTTATATAGATTGCAGTTCTGGCCTTTCACATCTGGTGTTTAAGGTTTAGAACTCCCCTGTTCAGCTTTCATGACTCTAAAATCTTGATTACAACAGTTATGCAACAATAGAGAGGGGAATAAAAAAATGCCTGCTTCAAACCAGCTGTAGAGGTTTATAAGCAATAAAGTAACCGAGGGAGAGATGGGCAAGGATTAAAGGGAAGGGACTGCAATATGAAATGCAGCCCTTGCCACGATTTCCAATGTATAATATTTAAAGGTGAGCAACAGTTGTTTTATATTGGTCTTTTGTTTTCTCAGCTTCATTTAGTTCTCCATGTCTGAACCAGAATTGAAAATACTAAATGGCTACGGCAGAGCAAAAAGCTTCTATGTCACGGAAGTTTCTCAACCTGGGGTCCCCAGACATCAGAAAACAGCTTAGGTTCCAAAAAGAGACTGAATATTTATTTCCTTTTCTGATATATAAGGCTTTTATTAACACATTCTAAATGAAATTTGCACATTTTGCAATAACATCACTATATTAACTCAAGTTCATTGGAAATATACTATACTACTCGATCTTTTTCTGCAGTACTGGTGCTTCCCACATTTTCCCCAGTCTCTATTTGAAAAATTGATTTCTAATTTGATTGCTCAGAAATACTAACCTTAAAGTCCTTGAAATTTTAAAACTGCTATTTCTGCTTTTTCCATTCTAAATTCATCTTGAATCTTTGCTTAGAAGAAGAAGGGGAGACTCATGTCCTGTACCAGATTGTGGAATTTATGTCATTTGTTTCACAGCTGTAGCAAATGCCCACAATGGACTATGGTGAGCTGTTGTGGAAAAGAAATTGCATTACTGTATTCCCTGACGTGAAAGCTCTAGGTAGGAGTAGCATTCACTTTTATTTAATTTCCAAACTATTAGCTTTTGAGGAGTGTTTTGAATTCTGAGATGGGCCCTGGAGTGTCCACAACCACTCTCAGGCTGGAATAAGCCTCCAGTGTTACAAGTGTACTGACTGCTCCACTGGAGTTGGTAAAAAGGATATTACTCTGAGCAGGCTTTGGGACAGATTCCAGCAGAACCTGCCTGGAAGTGTTCCCCTCATCTGGCAGCAAAGGTCTGTGGTTTTCCAGCCGGTTACACACCCTTCTTATGGCAATGCACAGCCCTGGTTTTGTTATGTAATCTTGTGGCACACACTTATGGAGACAATAAAGCAACATGCTCTGCTGTGGCTTCTCCACCAATGCATCGTCAGCTTTCTAATTTTAGCTCCATATACACTAAAAAAACAAACAAAGTGAGTGCTTGGCTTTCTTTATAAGTGAAATATAAATGAAGTAGTGAAATGTAAGTGTAGTGCTTTTTAAGTGAAGGAAAAAGTCATGTGAAGTCACTGCATCATCATTAAAGAGAGAGTCAGAGGGGATTTCTGACTGTGACAATGTGAATTTTGGTACTACGTGAAGGAGGAGCTTAATGGAAAGGTTTACTCACAGCGTGATATTTTCTGATCTACTTTCTTCTCATTTCCATGAACACATTTCTTGGCATGGAAAGCTTCATTTGCACATGGCTGTTCTCACTGTATGCAAATATTTTTTTTGCAATACAATTTATTTCTACAGACTGATCTCTGTGATCTTTCCGACACATTTGGAAGCAGCTGACAATGTAGTTTCTACTATCTAAGTATCTGTGTTCCCAAACACATTTAGTTAATTTTAACACCAGTCCCTGCAACTTTCCTACTTTGTGCTTTTATTCTCGTAGACCTTATGGGTTAATTGGGTTCATATGAGCTCAGTGTTTTGATTGAAGCTCTCCAAGAATCAAGTGTTATAGGGAGAAATACTGATGAATCAGTAGGATGACTTCTGATAGAGAGCCAATGTCATGATTTTATAGTGCAATGTTCTTTCTTATAAGCTTATAAAGGTCCTGGTCATGTACTATCATTTAATATCTCACAATAGATTTTTGTAAATAGCAATATTACTTCTAGTGTGCTTGCCAAACTGTGGTGCTGATAGTCAAACTGTATGAACTTAAATTGATTTTGTGTATTCATTCATTTCAACTTCAAAATTAAATATTATGTCATGTATCTGTATTTTTCTCTTTGACAAAATGGTTAATGTGGGTCTTTAACACATTGCTAAACTGCAGTTTTAGAATACAGACAGGTAGACTGACTGGCTCCATGTCACGAGGTAACACATTTCACAAATTGTCCCTCCTATTGGACCCAACAGTCTGGATTTGACTAAGCAATTAAGCATTAAATCGCATTTAATTTCAAAGGGTTAGGCTAAACAAGCAATTTGGGTTGCATATGATAACCATTTTGTCCTTCCATGGTTGACATTTATGCTGTTGACATATTTTGCCAACGGTAATTTTATGTTTAAGTCCAG
Organism: Origma solitaria; assembly: GCA_013397895.1. NCBI lineage: Eukaryota > Metazoa > Chordata > Aves > Passeriformes > Acanthizidae > Origma > Origma solitaria. Next base: position 1,792,349 of record VZRL01004872.1, read on the forward strand.
TTTATTAATGAAAATATTGAATGCCATATAAAACATTTATTATGTGTATCCACACTAGGAGCATCCCAGGTGATGATTAAGTCCCATGGATGAATGGTTTTTCGATGTATTACCTATTTCTTAAGTTCTTTAATATACACTGTATTAATATTGTAGGGCACAAATATCTTCACCAGAATGTCAGGGCAACTAACTATATTGTCAATTATAATAACACTTGCAGCAGCAAACAATTGGAATACTTATTGACTGCAGAGGCTGTGTCACAGAAAGGTGAAAAAAAAAAAAAAGAAAAAAATTACAGTTTTATCAACAAAAAAAAGCTTGGATTGATTTCTCCCTTCCCCCTCAAAAATTATGATGTGGGAAAAGGTAAATGTAAGATTCAATTCAGAAAAAAATGTGGGTTTTCAACTCCATCAGTCTGAAATTCTAAAGCTATTTGCAGCTCCATTGCTTCCCTTCAGGTTAACCAGAACCATGTACTTCCATATAAAAAATAACCCTTTCTTAAAGGTTATAGCCCCTAATTTAATCCTTTCATAATGCCCTTTTAACAAGAATTTTGAAGCATAGGATAACTGTTAGATAATAAGATTAGATGTGAATCCATTAGGATGTGTAATGTCTAGACCGAACCAGAGAGACACAGAAGAGGCTGTTCAAAGGGACCTGACTCTGTTCACCACACAAAATATTTCATGACATTTTAGAGATCCCAGATATCCTCTCTGGTTTCCAGTTGTCACTTCAAAATAATTTGTCTATTCTGGAGATGCTTTGTCACATTTACCAGCCCTGAGTCTTATAAATTGTACATTAGCTCAGGAGTCATTAGATACCTATGTCTGGACAATTGAATTGAATTCCAGTGCTATTACAATAGGAAAGATATATTGGAATTATAATTAGAAAGTTAAGATATAAAAATGTTTATTCTTTCATCCAGAACATGAATTTGAATCTAATATTGCCACATATATTTTTATATGTGTCTATATTCTAAAATGCCATGAGAAAAATTTCTTTTATAGTTTACATAACCAAATGTCACTTGAGCATTTTATGTGCCCCATTTTGTGTCCAAACCCAAATGAGCATGACTGTCTGTGGGCTCTTCAATATTGCATGTGATCGACTTTGGAAGTCTTTATTCAGTTCTGGTTTTAGTCAATGCTGCATTCAGCATGCAAAATCTAAAAGAAAATAAAATAAAAAATTAAAATAAAAAATAAAATAAAATAAAATAAAATAAAATAATATAATAAAATAAAATAAACTGTTTTCCGATCACACATTGTGACCTAAGGGGTGAAATCTCCAGGGACCAGCTTCCCCAAAGGCATGCAGATTTCTCAAAAGGAGATATGGTATGAAGAACCTCGGGCTCCAAACCATGAACCAGAGAATAATGACCAAGCTGACCTTAATGCAGAGAATATGACCAAGCTGCCTCAGAATAAGTGATGCACTGCTGGTTTCACATGCTTATGTTACGCTCCCAAACATCTCCTGGTTGCCAGGTTAATAGGAGCTGCCTCAGGCTGAGCCCTGCTGTGTATATTGACCCAAAGAATTCAAAGAGCTTCATTTCATTTTTAGTTGGTAAGACGAGGGGAAGGAGGCACCAAAATGGGACACATAAACTCAATTACAAGGTATTTGTGTACCAATCTCAATGGGATTTGGATCAGGCAGCAAATTTCATGCACTGCTTTTCTTAAGAAAATTATGTTATCTGCCTACACAGAAAACATAGAATCATAGAATAATTCATTGTAGAAGGGCGCTCTGTATGTCACATTATCTTATCCCCCCTCTCAAAGCAACACTAATTAGATCAGGGACTCTTCCCCTCTAGGGCTCAGTGAGGGATTTTTCAGTGGCTTTCAGAACACCAGGATGGCTCCATTCACTTCTAAAAGAAGCTTCCACTCACTGGAAAGAAAAGTAAAAATAACCACCCCTGAAATTTTTCCCTCCTGAAAATTACCGAGACTAATTCATTAGTGGATTACACTAATCATTATACCAGGAAATTATATCCATGAAGTCTCTAACCTTATTGCATATTATCACATCTGCTGCCCTTTCAATGATACACTTGAATTAATCTCTGAATAACAGGTTCACATCTCCTTAATTGAAACTAATGACTAAATAAAAAAGATCAAAAATCTTTATATTCTTTAATAAAAAGAAATATTCGCAAAGTGTCTAAAGAGGCATATAACTATCCTTGGAAGAACTCCAAGATATCACATGTGAAGGGCAAGGTAAAAAACCTACTTTTTTTTCTTAAGGGAAAGTGCAGAGATTGGAAATGGCATTAGGTCAGGTTCTGCCACACCTACACGTGCTGAAGAACAATTTTACTATAGCACTGCTGAACGGGAGTATAAAGCCATTGCCCAAGGGAGATCCTAATCAAAACCTTATAAATTAAAGATTATAAAGGATTCAAACTGAAAATGTGTTTGCTGGTTTGATGCAGGAAGAGAACCTACATCACAAGCATATAAGATCCAACCTTTGAATCCTTGACCATTAATTTCCTTTACCATTGAAAAATAATTTTTCTGCAGCAGTTTCAAAATCTCTGCTTTCCAATAGGTCAGCAGTGCCCTTAATTTTAATTTAATACATAGCAGTCAATTCAGATTGAAGCTTTTAAATTGCTGGTTATTCAAGCCTTTCTATTTAAAACACAGTTCAATTTCTTTAATTAAAATATCACTACTGGAATTATTGTTATCATTAATACCATCATTTTGGTTTCCCTATAGATTTTTCTTGATCAAGGACCATATATATGGATATGTATATATATGTCCATAATTGCTCCCTAAGAAAATAAACATTAAAAAACTGCTTAAAATCAGTAATAGGGGCTAGTATATGGAAAATGAATGTTTGTGTTCTCTCTTAGAATTCCACAGAATGATACATATCATGTGTGTGATGTTTATAACCAGGATTAGCTGACCTTGGCTGACACGGTAATGACACTGTGATGGAGTCCCCAGTGGTTTCCTTGGAAATATTGGTATGCTAACACAAAAACATAAAAAAGCTTCCACTGCACCACTTCTGTCCACCTTTGGACAGATTGCCTGGGATGTGAAGTGGGCTGCAGTGTTGAAAATTATTATGTTTACCTTCTGAGGAAATCAGGAAGACAATTCATAAAACATCAACAGTGGAAGTGCCAGACAAAATCCATGTTTCATTCACAAATGAGAAGTCATTAAAACATCCTTTACTCATGTTTGCAGTGTTTTCTAACTTCTTGTAGGTCTTCTATTTCCCAGGTGTTTTAATGTATATATTTTTTAATATTGCAGACCAGAACTGTAGCTGAAGGTAATGGCAGTATGTGCATATATTCTGAGGGATACATATTCTCTACGGGTGTTGTTTTAAAAAAAAACAGCTGCTGAGTCAGACTCACTACTGCTAAAACATGGCTAAGTCAGTAAAGTTACAACAATAATAAAAGTGGTCTGTTGAAGTATTAAAGATTATCCAGGATACTATCAGCTTTACACATGGTGTATATTTTCATGACCTGATTTTCTCCTAAATCCTCAACAATTGTTCCCTCCTGTTCACAATCCAGAGATCTGAAGGAAACGCAGCTATGGAAATGAGTGAGATGTGTGTTACCGGGAAAACTTTTCAAAAACAAGGAATTTTTTTTCTGGCATATCTAGTGCCTAGTTCACCGTGTAATTGATGTTAAACTATGAAGTATAAAGCAGCTCAAGGCTCAATTTTACCTTTATTTACATGAACCTCCCTTTCAGCATGTGAAAACTCTTTGCAGTGCGGATTGTGGACTTAGAAAAATAAAATTCCAGCCTGCACAGGTGAGAGCTGAGAAAATGTGCTGTGTGTGAATTTCATGCAGCTTTCACTCCCCTAAGCAACCTCACAATTTGCAGGGTCATATCCAAACTCTTTCATACAAATGAGAACCTGAGGAAAGATTCAGGCTTAGATGGGTCAGACATGGGGACAAATTTCCACGTGATAAATTCGGACTTCCCTCAGCTCTCATGTGAAAGCTGTTTGACTGTCATCTTCCAGCAAAGCATGTGGCAGATAAACTCACAGTAATGCTAAAAGCACAAGCAATTATGGCAGAGTATCGAAGGGCTCTGAAATTCCGTGCCTCACCCTCCGCTCCTACAACCCATTTCTGTGGAATTGGGGTTATCTCCATATTGCATTGAAACAAGACTTTTTAGATTCCTAATTGTTAAAGATGCACATGTCATTCACCTGGACACTTTTACAGATCTGTAGTTCCTAACACATACATATCTGCATTTCTTTGAGTGTGTGTATGTGATTTTATTGCATGTGTATATGTGTCCTCAGACTCGCTTACAGCTTAGGAGTTTATCTGGGAATTGAATTGAGAGATTCAAGGTCTGGTGAACTAAGCTCCGCTCCTAACTAACCAGTGTGTGACTTCTGAAATAGCTGCTGGTAGAACAGATGGATTTGGCCTAAAATGTTTGTTGAAGTATGTCTGGAAATAAGACTAGAAGGTAAGAAAAATTACAGGCAAACAGGCTACGTAACAAGGAGTGTAACAACATTTCCAAGGGTAAGTAAAGACAGGAGACAAAACACGTCAAATGCTGCTTGTGTTATCAACAGACTACTCAGCTTCTCTGCTATCTAAATGATATTGATGGAGGTATTTGCTGCTCCAGTATTGCACATATTTTTTGCGTCTAGTCTGTTCTGTCAGGCATTAAATAACATTCCCATTCTCATTTTCAAGAACTATGTCTAATCTTTGTTTACACTAATGCTTCCTTTGTTGACTTTTAACAATTATGTGCCATTGACAATTGTTTATTGTTGTTTAATTAGGAGGTGGATTATTCCCATGTTTTAATGATTACTGCTCAACAACTTGACAGAAATGTTATTCCCAAAACCACCAAGCACAAATTGGATTTGATTTATTTTACTTAATCTTGTTATGATTGTATTATAAGCTTTCCAAATTATAATTTTTTTTATTAATTGCAATATCTCACAGTTTCAGCTCAGCAATATGCACCATAGGAAGCAAATATAAAATGTTCATGCTGCCAAATTCACTCTTTAAGAAAATAAACAAAACATACAATAAACTCATCAGCAATGACTCCAGAGCTGATTTTCAGTTAGTAAATATGAAGTATCCTTGTGCTGCAGGTAAGAACATAAAATCATTCAGGACACTAGAAGTGGCCATCTGTTAAGTGCATTCTCAGTATTAGATGTAAAATTTGAAATGAGAAATTATTGATAATGGACAACTTATACGTGCTGATTTTTATGTAGAGAAGAGCATGGCATCCACTCTCATTAGCCAATACAAACACTTATTTTTTCCATGAAATATTGATGATCAATAAAATAATAATGAGGAAGAACTACATAAGCTAAAATTTGCATGAGCTAGAGCAGTAGCCATTTTCAAGCACGGTATTTCACATAACAAAAAATTTAGACAGATTACAATAAATATTGCATGTAGATCAGGTGGCAATGGGCTTCATGTAAATTGGTTACCTCCTGTGCATTGCTAACAATACATATTTTCAATATAATCTTTCTATAGAAAGGATATTTATGTCATGGTTATCCTTTAAACTGTAAAGCTAGTCAAAGTAAAGAGATGTTAAAAGAAAAAAATTAAAGAAATATAAAAATACAGGGTTGGGGAGGGGGGCAGAAACCTAATGAAAGGCCCAGATTTTCAAATTTTTTTCAAAATTTCAGCTTTTGTTTGCTTGGGTTTGGAATTCATTGCCAATGTACCTGGAAGATTTTGGGTATCATGACCCTGGGGAGCCTATGGTGAAAATATTGTCAGTATTGGGCTGCTAAACCGCAGAGCCCAATGTCTCCCTGGCTGGGCTGAGCCAGCAGAGAACAGAGCAGGGCTGGGGCAAAACCCTGCCCATCCCCTGCCAGAAGACTTTTTGAAACCAGCATAATCTCCTTAAATGTTTTACTTTGTTGACTCAGCCATTTCTGACAGACCGATGCTGAAAATGAAAATTTATAGCCCCATCTGTGTATCACCACTTGATTCCTTCTAAAGCATTTGAGGAATCTGCCTCGCTCCCTGTGGTGTTTCTAGAGGTCATGCACGATAGCTTCTCTCACTCTGAGCAGATTCCTAAAGTTAAAAAAGTAGTTGTAGGGAAGAAATATAATTTCTAAAACATGAAAAAGGCTTTTAGGGATGTTCACATATCTGAGGGATGACACTGTGCATTAATACTTCAAGCTAACATAACGCAGTGTACACCAAAACATGATTTAAGACGAATCAATGAGACAAGTGAAAGTTTCACCTTTCCGTTTGAAGATTTTGTGCCTTTCTAACAACAAAATATTTTATATTGTAGTTGTTCTACATTATGTTCATATTGTATAAAATCCAAAATTGATATTTTCAAAAGTGCTTTTTCAGGGTGCTGGGGATCTTTTCAGAGTTTGAGATCCTAATTTACTTAGGCCATCTGGAAATTCCATCTCAGGAGATCAAAACTCCTAAAAATTACTCTATGTTATTTAAGATTTCTTTCAGTGGCTCTCCACCCACTACCCAAAGTTTTATCCAGATGACATTTTTGCTAGCAAAAATTTATTACAGACAAGTCATTAACCCTTTTAGCCTGGAATTTCTTTCATATTTCTGACCTAGAACTTAATCACACGCCTTTAATCTGACTTTGAAATCTTCCACATTTGCTACTGCTGCTTCCCTTTGTAAAAAGGATACAGTTCTTTGTATGAGTGATGGTTCCATAGGTTTTCAAAGAGATTGTGAGATATTAAGAAGCCAGGAATATTGTTAGTGAACAACAGCAGTGACAGAGAAACACTCCTTACTTTTCATCTGTATTTCTACTGCCTCTGAGATAAATCACAAAACTCACATTCACTTTGGCAGTAACTGTACTAGACTATTGATATGGAGCTATTTCTTCCAGAAATATGAAGTCAGAGTAACTAGGTTTAATCCAACATATGCTAGAAACTTAATGAAGAAATTTTTTTGAGAGATGACTGATGTAATTTTAAGCCATTTCTTTTTCAATAAAATAATAAGAAGAAGTCATAAAAATGAACGGCTCTTCTAAATACACATATAAAAATTTTGTGTGTAATACTGTTATGCAACAGGAATTGGAAAATGGAAGACAAAATGAATTCCCAAGGATATGATTTAGGTTTTGAAGGATATATTTGGATTCCTAAGTCTTTCTTTTGAAATCTTCCAAATTACTTACAAAAATGTGCAAATGAACAGCAAATCAGCAAAAAAAACCTATATTCTTTTCCAAAATTATCGATTTTGCCATCACATTTTTTTTCATCCTCCTCTTCTTTAACATTATGTATTCCTCTAACATCCTGTTTCTGCATATAAACAGATATGTTTTAGATAATCAAATTTATTGAAATAACTTCTGTCAATATTACACATGTTCCATATGTGCATGTGTTCTGTGTGTCTCTGTGATATATTTCTCTATGAATCTACCTACACACGATGTCAATGTCAATGGAAAAGTGGCTCATTAATCACATCACCTGCCTTGTAACATTAATCCATACTCCAATTCTTTATATTGCATCTGTCTATGCAACAGCTTCACAGTCACCAAATATACTAAAAAAATCCATATTCTTTATCCCTAAATTAAAACAAAAGTAAATAGGATTAAAAATTACGGATAAAGATGTTGGTGTTGTCAATTCCATAACTAGATATTTCTGTGTCAGGAAAATGTACCATATATTTAATTTCCTAGGATGTTGAATTCCGTTGGGTTTCTTGTTATAAGGTGACTAAGACAGGGCTCATTCTTCAGAAAATTAGGAACCTTTTGTTTCCATGCAAGGGCCTGATTAAACTAATTTATTCTTGTCCAAACACTTATTTTAAATATGTCTTCTTTCAACTGTGTGTTTATAACTTCAGGGTATTTATGATGATCAAATTGTTTAAACTCTTCTTTTTCTTAAGCTGAAAGAACCCATGCACTTTTAATTTCCCTTTGTGAAACAGGTCTTTCCCTTTGCTCACCCCCTGCTGCAACATCTTCTGGTGTGGATGTTCTTCTCTTGAACACAGTCAGACAGAACTGGCACAGTGCTGCAGAAAAGATCTTAGTTGTGGCTTTGTTACATTTTCCTCTATTTTTTTGGTGGTTCCACATCTGATAAGTACTACGGACACAACTGCTTGTGAATGATCACATCTCATTAGTGGTTTATTGATGCCTCTATATCACATATCATCACCTGCGCATAAACTGGCCATCTCTAATAATAATTTATCCAATTTAATATTACTTGCAAGATCTTCCATTTTTACTGACTGTTTTTCTTGCATAGTAAAGTAGATCTAATAATTGTTATTCTGAAGGAACAGATCTAGTTCCATTCTAAAAATCTGATAAAATCATTAAGAATATTTTCAATCAGACTTGTGATTTCTCATATCTGTCCAGTTTCTTTTTGCATTCAGACGTGGGCATTACCTTTGCCCTTAATCTTCATGAATACAATCATCTGAATACATTTATTTTGCCAAGTAATTCACTCTCTGATTATCAACGTATATCAGTGATCCAGTGTTGGACCACTCCTGGAGTTTCTGTATGAATCAAAATAATATTATTTTCTGAAGATGAAAGGCAGATGAAGTTCTGTATACAGGTCAGAGGATGAGAGTTCTAACAAACAATGAGGGCTGTGCAAGGCTTAAATTCCTCGCAAAGGTTTTCTCTCACGGTCATTTACTATCATTCTAAAATGCCTTCGAACTTCAAAAATCCCTTTCCTACACGTTGTATGTAATCTCATACTGGGTCTCAGTGCATCTATCGCACCCTCTCAACTGAATGCTGTAAAAGTTCTATCATGGAACAGCATTGACACTATTTATACTATTTGACCAAAAAAACATATGTTTTAGTGCTGCCAGATGTGCCCCAGAAGCAGTTTAGGTGAAGAATTACAAAACGTGGATACACACAGTCTGCTCTGGATTAAGTAGCTCTGAACTATGTAAACATCAGCAGCTCCTCAGCACGCAGTGAGGGACAAGGATCATCCCAGAATTACATCTTTATCCACATAGCTTTTACATTTTGGCATTGTCCAGATAGCAGCAATTTCTGTCTTGATTTGCACACCTCTATCAGACATCTAACCTTCTGACCCATGATTCACATCCTTGACTAAGATTAAAATTATTCATGCGATTCTGTGCCCTTTTAAAGTTAACATTAGTTTTTGCCTTACTCTTACTGCATTGCCAATTCCACTGTGGCCTTCTTTTGAATACTGTGGGTAAAGATCCCTTTATCATTTGTGCTAATTTCTTTGCAAGGTCTAATAGAGTTATAAGTCATTATTACTTTATCCTAATTTTTCAAGGGCTTTAATATGTAACTACCTACTCTGATTTCCCATTGTATTTTCCAGCAGTCTTTTTAAAGTTCTTAATTTTCATACAGTCTCTATTCTTTATTTCTTATCAGTCAGTTTTCCTTATTTTTTCAGTCTCTTCTCTTACTATTGAAAACCTTTTTTACAGATGCATTTTGTGTTTGGTATTTCAAATATTTAAACACAGACAATCCATTGCTTTTTGAGCACAAGTTATTTTATTTCTCCAAGTGGCTTTCTTCTATATGAGCCCTCTGCCTACTAGAGCTATGCACAAAACAACACTACCCCTAGCATTTTCTAAAACACTGTTGGAGAATACTAACAATTATCATGACAGGAAATATGTTGGATCTACTTTTAACAGTATAATTTTTGCTTTAGAAAGTCAATTATGTTAATAGGTAATTATTTTAAGTACTTAAAGTTTCTTGTGGTAGAGTCATCACACTACAAATGTCTTTACACATACAAGGGTAACAAGGAGCATGGAGAAGGCTATAGCAGAATTTCATACTCTCTTCCATCCTTGAATAAATATTGACTTAAACTAATTTACTTCACCTATGTCATCATTTTTGAAGTTAACTGCATAATTAAAGTGTCATGGAAACGTTTATTGTTTCATTGGTTTTGTGTTTTTCTTACTTTTTTTTAGAGTGTCTTCTTAGGCCCCTTCTTCATTTTTTACAAACTTATCTGCTCTTCCTGTTTTATCACATTCATATCTATTACTACTCATCTATTCTAGTCATGCAAGTTTCTCCATTTTGTTCATTAGTGATAAAACACATAGGAAAAAATACCCTAATTATCACATAGTTCTCATTCATCAGAAATATATGACTTCTGAAGAAATTTTAAGTCTTTAGAGGAAGAAAAAGAAAAGGAGATAAAGGAGTCATCTTACACTTTATAAGCACTTTAATTTCAGGTGTGTAGCTGAAATATATGAGTGACAAGTCATTTCATATTTCTTCAGTCTTGTAATTCATGCAGTAAATCAGACAAGCTTTGTGTTTTTCCAAACCATCCCCTGCTATTACTTGTGTATCCTTCTCATTGATCCACGTTGTCCCAGTTAGGAGTTTTCAGAATCTTTTAGTATGTTACACAGTATGTTAATTAGGTGTTGAAAAGAAGGGTAGATATCAAAATTTACTGCCATCTGTCATTTTTGTCTCTTTTTCTTCTTCATTCATGATTTTGCCTGTGTGAGACTTTCAACATATTTTGGAACTCTTTCCATTTGCCAGTAAAGAGAGAAAAATAATTTTTTAATTGATAGAGTTACTTCTTGCCTTTTATTTTGGATATTAGCTAGGCCAAACCAGTTCAGTACATTCATTTATCTTGGACTCACGGGTACGGCCCCTGAAAGTATTGACCAGAGCATCAAACAGAAAAATTAAAAATATATATATGAAAGATAAGATTTCTGGCAATCAGGTCCTTCTGTCTTTGCAATTCATTAAGAACTAAAAGTCTCTCACAAAGGGAGAGATTCTGGCAGAAAGAGAAGGAGGAGACATCAGTCATCACACCTTGTTCTGCAATGATGCTCTTCATGGATATTACTCAGAGCCTTTAAGCCTGAGTCCAGGGATGAAGCAGGCGTCAACACTTAATTCCAATATCCCCCCAGTATCCAATATGTGAAGCTACTTCAGTTCATCTGAAATATTCCAGACATCCACTCAAGGGCCACAGGTTTTCTGCTTACCCCATTTCAGGGAGCATAGTTTATTTCCCCTGCAAAAGTTCATTCTGTCTTTCCCTGTACACATCAAAGTGATGTGAGAAGCAATCTCTTCCTGAACCTGCAGACAGGGGAAGGATTGGGGGGCAGGACTCAGGGGTGAAAGGGATATTACATCTTTTTCCATCAACATCAAAAGCAGATGTCAAAGTCTGCACAGACCTTAACCTTGAATACAGAACACCCAAGGAAAAGTAGAAAAACACCCTTCAGTGGGGTCCTTGAGAGGACCTGCTTGACTATGGGTATTAAATGCATGAAGTCAGAAAGCATCTGAGGGAGACCTCCTATTCTGAGAAAAAGCATCTAATAGGTACATAGGCATGACTCAAGGTGCTATAGTCACTCACTGGATTCAGAGTATGACTAACTGCTAATGGAGGCTTTTCAACATGGGATGAATCATCTGCCCAGAACTGGGCATCTAAAATTTAAACATCTGAATCTAAAAAAATTACCCAAGACACCACTGAGAGTCACAGGATAAAAAGATGTTTCCATAATGCAATCCGTTTTAAGATAAGCATCTAACTGGAGAAGACAACACCCATACTTGCTTTTTGGACTATGAAAGGAGCGTACATTGACTGAATTAGGTTCAGATATCTAAGTATCAGATACCTAAAACGAGGTGTCTTAACCTAGAGGAGATGCATCCCACTGTCCCACAGAGCTTGAAACTGAGATGGCTGTGGTAGGGCCTCTGTCAGCACTCAGTGGGAAGGTGCATATTTCTCACCACTGACAATGGGATAAATAGAAGGTGATTATGCTTCTAGATCAGACACCTGATTTAAGCACTTCAGGTTAGGACTAAATATACCTTGAGAATTAACTTTGGCAATCCACAAAGACATGGTGCAAGACATAAAGAAAAGGTTGTAGTAGCAGAAGTGACAAGTCTGAACTGGAACTCTCAGTTCCACATGCAGTAACGAAAGAGCTTTGTGCCTTAGAGAAGTCTTCAAAACATATAGCAATATAGAAATGAAATAATCTATGTATGGTTTATCAAATTTGTTCTTAGCACAAAAGAATGTTTCTCTATCCAGGACCAGCTCTAAGGTCGCCCTCCTTCCCACAAGAATATCTTTTGCTATACTACAGATTGATAAACATTGCTAGACTGCAAACTAATAAAAGCATTTCCTTTCTAGCTTTATTAAATTATCCTTCCTTTTCCTTTTTCCTTACATGTTTTACTTGCATGCTAACATTGAAGGCATTTACCTGAGATTTGTATGTGGATTTGTTCAGGCTAACAAGAGCACTGCAATTTCCCTTCTAAATGGATGGAGGAGAGCTCTAACCCGTGTTTTTAATACAAAAGGGGGACAGTGGAATTAATATGGCCAGGTCTTTTCCACTGACGTCCTAAGGGTAGTCTGAAGGGCTAGTTGTGAAAATGGCGCAAGAACAGACAAGTATTCAGGGTAACTAGAACATACAGGCAAGAAAGTTTTGAAGTTTTCCTAAATGAGTATCCAGCTCCTAATGTCACAATAATGAGTTTCATTGAGAAGTGAGTTGGCTGCATTGGTGCGGCCCACCTTTGCTCTCAGAATGTGAGCTGCTGCATCCCACGCTGCCTCCACAAGAAAGTGAGTTGGAGCAGGCAGATATTAAAATGCTACAAATGGGAAAGCCTTGAATAAAGCAGCTGCCATGTGTGCTAAGCAAGCATTGGTAAAGAGTGCAACTCTTTCAAAACACTGCTCGGTGTTTCAGGTTTTTCCAGCTTCACATTGTTTTATGTGACAGAATGCCTCTATTTAGGTTAGCAAAGGCTGAGATAATGTCTATGTTTGGCAAATGTGCTCTGCAATGGCCTGAGGGCTTCTCTGTGGTGCTGAGTAGCTTCAGTTCCTGTGAATGCTGGAGACTGGGAAGACTGAAACCTCTATCCTAGGCAAATGACGATTGCATCATTAGTAAGCTGTTAATGACTTTCTCTTTTATCTTAACTGGATCATGGCTTTTTTGAAGGTTTTCTATTCTTTTTCCTCCCACTTGTCAATTTAAGTATTGAAAAACAGACTTCACTGTGTATTTGGGGGCTCTTGAGTACCTCCTCCCAAGGAAGCAAATACAGAAAGTCTAGTATACATGTTTTCCTTGGAGTAATCATAAATAAAATATCTAACTGAGTTCCTGAAAAGGATGGCCTTCCTCATGCACAAAGAATTTCCAGTTGTAGGGCTTTGCTCACTGTATGTGCTCACATTCCTCATGCAGACAATGCAGTGTTTTCAGGAAGCAGATTATAGCAGCAAAAGTAGGAAATCCGGGCTGGCATAACTCACATAACATGTTTGGGATTTTTTTTTTTTTTGGTTTAAATTTTAGTTTATAAAATACTGCTCTCTTCTCTCTTGTTTTCATTTTGCCTGTTTAGAAAAATACTTATGATTTGAGCAGTCTTTAAGACTAACCTCCTTTCCACATGTTAGACCACATAAGAATCTGAGATCATCCATTCCTTTTAAGGTATGTGAACTGCATTTGACTTTAAATAGCAATATTCAACCACCTAAAGTTACGTACCTGCCAAAATGCTCTACTGAGTCAGACTAAGGAGTATAAGCCTTAAATGCAGTTTTCAATTTAACACAGAAAGAAAATTGAGTGTGCATAAAAGAAACACACTCATGCCGTGACCTTGGTATGATAGATTCATTCTCCATTAAGAACAGCAGTAAAAAAAACCTTTCACAAATCCCTAAACCACATGCCAAGACTGGTTGGAAAGTTACATTATGAAGCTTTGTCTATGATTGCTAAATCAATTAGACTTTTTGATATTCATATTAATGAGAATAGAAACTACATTTAAAGAATGATAAGATCCTTTACCTGTGTGCTCGCCACATGGAGTGCATGGCAAGGAAGACACTAAAAACCTTTGAAATCAATATGAAATAATGAATTCTAAGCTGTGCTGTTAAAGAATGCTTCTCTGCTTACACAAGGCCTTACTCAGAGGACCTGTTAGTACTATGTCTTTTCTTCTCACCAATATTCTTAAAAGCTTGTTGTGTAATAGGTGACATGATAAACCAATGAATTAATTTAAAATGGCTTTCTCTGTCTTTAATCCTTATAAATGTATTATACAATTGAAGACTTGTCTCTTGATTTCCTCTAGGGCTAAGGAGAATATCAGGTGATAAAAAAACTATCATTCCAAAACTCAAGAGGTTATAGAAAAATAAATATTTTAACTCGTACAGAGAACTTCTTACACTGGACCAAGGTCATTATAACAGCAAGAAAAAAAAGTCATTTTTAGTTAAAAAAAGGAATAGTAGGAAGTTTTAATTTTACTGCATGATTAATGTTTGCATATTTACTGGTGTTTAATATTTACATTCCACCTTTTTCTAAGCTTAGGTGTGGTTTGAGAGAGTACTGATGTAACTTTAGGGTTAGGGCTGGGCATTGTCAAGCTCCACCAGCTAAAAGTAGTCTCTAAATTGTCTCAAACGTTCACTTTCTGAGTCCTCTCACTCCCAATAATCCATTTCACATTATCCATCCGTAATCCCTTGTCCCTCTTGCCTTATCTTTCCTGCACATTTCCTTTATTTTCCATACCGTATACCTAGTATTCCTTCGGGTTCTAAAAGGCACAGCTGGTGAGACAAGTTTAGCTGGAAGTTAAAACAAAGTGCTAAAGCCCAAATAGGCAGGTGTGGAAGCTGCTGCATCTTACACTGTGGCACTCCCGAAGCCACACAGTCCAGAACCTCGCATCCATCAGGCCAGAAAACAAAGGAAATCTCAACTCTGTATGGAAAAGAGCAGGCTGCTTCTTGTGACATACGTATGGATAATGGTCATATTGCGGCTGGTTCACGGCAATTGTAGGAGAAGGAGATTTGGAAGCAATGAGTTTGGAGGTTTAGGCCTAGGATCAAACGTCCTTAAGGCAGCTGGGTTATTCATCCGATTGTTTCCAAACATGTGTAATGAGTGCTTTTTCCTTTAGTCCAAAATCAGTGTCTTCTTAAACCTTTTCTTTCTTTAATTGAACTGTTATTTTATAAATTTTAAACAAATGATTGTGCTGAAAGTGCCTCTAGGAGATATGGAGGTGTGAACAGAGCATAGGTGAGATCAAAAGGGTTGTCTACCAACACCTGACTGAGGTGGAATGGAATATATTTTACATGGATTCCTGAGTTTGCAATGAAGATAAGTGGGAGTGCATGTATGTGAAATATTCCCTTAAGATGAGAGCCAATATTACATTAACATCATTAACATTCAGATGACGCATACAGTTTAAGAGCATTTTGAAAACCATGTAACGCAGTTAACCCTTATTGCTGCAGTATAATGTTGCCCTTTAACTTCCAAGAGTAATTTAGAAATAATTTGTTATAAGGAATTCAATTATGTGGGTTTTTTCTTTCTTTAATCCCCTTTTTTTTTTTTTTCTTTTTGCCATGCAGGAGACAGGAAGGATCTTAGGCTCTTTCTGGGATGGATTAAAGCAGCCCTTAATTTTATATTGTTTCACTCTTGTATAGTATCAACATTTCAAGAATAAAGATATCCATAGAAAATTAAATTTTGCTTAAATATAGTCAACCTTGTGTGACAAATGAGAGATTTTTATCATAAGACAAAAGAATAGTAGTAATAATTTAAAAAAACTTAGAAATTACTAAGAATACATTAAGGGTAATTAGAGCCTAATTAGAAATAGAGATGCTATCGGTATGATAATAGTTACCATTTTATTCATGCCAGTGCATAATTTCTCTCAGTGACACAATGTGGTTCTATCCTGAAAGCATGCACTCATAAATTGCTCACAGCAGTTAGTGGTTGAATTAGTAAAATAACTGTGTTTTGTTTTCCGTAACTAGTTGTCCTCTAAGTACTGATCTGATCATTTAAATTAATCATGGGGAATATCTATGAAAATTAACATCAGTTGCCAGAAAATTCATTAAAAGAAATAATTTACATTTGAAATAAAATGTTAACTATGTAAATGCACCTTGATGTGACAAAAATTATGGATCTTATAGAAGAAAATAGGAAAAATAATTACAGGAAAGAATATTTGAAAATACTTGGGATAATGAGAAGAGAGTAATACATTCCTATTTCAGTCTCTTTGTTCAAAACTGATCTACAGACATCATAACTGTAATTTTCTAACTGTTTTTGGTTAATACAAGTTTATCAAAACAATGCATTTTTCAATTTAGATATTTTTAACTGATATCTTGAATGTCAGCATATTAGGGCTTAATGTTCTTATTCATCTATTAACCATAGCAGATTGAAAATATTTGCTTATAACACGAGGGACTGTGAAACTTAATTATGATTTTTTAAATGATCAAGGATTCAGGAACAATCATGAACCCACCAAAGAGAGAAGGCTAATCACTTAGCCTTTCTAGGTGACACTTGCATGGTAAATAGATTCTTGATAGTATCCAGAAGGTATTTATTTTCTTTTATTCATATTTTCATAAAAAATATCAGAAACAAATTAACATTTTTCAGCCAATAGATTTGGCTTTAAATGTAATAAGAAAGTTTAGAGTTAATTTTATTGTTTTTTCTCTTTGATAATAAGCACTAGGAAATCAAATTTCTTCACTTTTTAGTAAATATTCAAATATGACCAAGAAATTATTCCCAGTAGTACAACAGATGTCGAATGGACTAAACAACTGTTGCTCATTTTTCTAGTTGTGATTACCTATTTTTAGTGTAATGCATATGCATCCTTCTGAGAAAAATATCAATGAGTCAACTCAATTAAAAAAAATCCCAGTTTATGCCCTAAGAGTAAGTGTAAAGCCACCAGCTGAGAATACTTCTAATTCTGAAAGTTTCAGATCCACATCATTCATATCAGGTTTTTCTTCCCCAAAGTCATGCAACTTTCAGACATTGTGTGACTGCACCACAGCCTTCAGTCTGGATACTTTGCAAGTGAGCATGTGGGGTTTTTTTTAAATAAAGGCACTACATTATTATTATTTTCATTGCTACTATCTAAATCATCTACTTGATACGGATTTCATTTAAAGTCTTGTTAAAATTGCAATGAAGTGACCTCCCCTGAAGAAGGAGCTTTGTTTACTTGAAATGGATAGTCATGGATAACTATTCATCTCATGGCTGAGAAATAAGACGGGGGATTACAATTTAGGATTTTCTGTAAAAAAGATTGCACTGCTCCAAACTCAGACTCCACCACAGTTACAGCTGACTGCTTCCAATACCACAGTTCCATCTCCCAGTCACACCGGGCTGCAGGGCAGACTAAACCAAAGCAGACACAGCTGTACTGTAAGCACCTAAAACTGGGCCAGACTCCTAAATTCCCTTTACAATCAGTGGAATGAAGTAGGACTTTTTAAGGCAGAATTCACATCTATTTAAGAGAAATGTCTACAGAGTTCGGGTGCATCTCAGTCTAAAACAGGGGGTTTTCCCCTTATAGCCGGAGCCCTGAATGTTTAGAAAACCCACTCTACTTCCATTTCTGTTCAGCACCCTCATCTTTCTCCCAGCCAGAGACAAATGAAGAAATGACACAGTTACTTATCAAAACTTTATGTCATTCGGAAGAAAATGTTTTGGGTGTTATTTCTAGTGGTTTCTATATAGGATCTTGGACTAATTTGTTTAAACCCTCACTTCTTTATCCAAGCATCTTACTAAATGTGAGACAGCAAATTGCATTGGCTGGCTGGCCATGAAGATGATTTCCTGATCACAAATTATGGACCTAGCCACTTGCAATGGGCAGGGTTGTATTTTGGGGAAAGAGTACATTTTCCAGAAAAACAGCAAGCCTGAATAACCATCTATAGGTTAGAGGATTACATTGACAAATAGTACATGGATTTGCAAAAGCAGCCATACACTGAATATATTGACTGTAGTCTCTACATCATAGAATCATAGAATGTTAAGGGGTTGGAATGGACCTTAAAGACCATCTAGTCCCAGCTGCCCCTGCCATGGGTAGGGACACCTCCCACTAGACCAGGTTGCTCAAGGCCCTATCCAATCATCCTGACAAAGTGTTCCTCTCCAGCTTCCCAGTAGGTCCCCTTCAGACATTGGAAGATTGCTATGAGGTGTCCACATACCTTCTCCAGGATGAAAAGGCCCAGCTTTCTCAGCCTCACCTCACAGGAGAGGTGCTTTTCAGTCCTCTTTTCAACTTCATGATTGCCTGTGGACTTGCTCCAACAGTTGCACGTCCTTCTTATCTTGGGGGCATCAGAACTGTACTCCATACCCCAGTGGGGTTCCACAAGAGCAGAGAAGGGGGGAAGAATCACCTCCTTTGACCTGCTGGCCACATTGTTTTTGATGCAGCCCAGGATTCCATTGGCTCTCTGGGCTGTGAGCACACGCTGCTGGCTCATGTTGAATTTTTTATCAAAATTATATATCATAAAAAAATAAAATCTGTATATCCAACCATTATGTATTTTGAACAAGTGTTCCTCATCCGGAAAAGACAGCACAATCTTTCTTACCATGAAAGAGTCTTTGTCTCAGGTTAGTTTCTTGGGGAACTCTTGATGATTGTCACCCCTGCCGATAAACAGGTATCAGCCACAAAGAGTGCCAAGTTTTTAGGGTTTCAGGCCAGAGATTTCTACACATCTACATCTGCAGCTGGCAAAGGTTACCAAATATTCTCATTATTTGTTCATCAGCACTGACCATTTGGTTCTTCACTCAGAGTCGCACATGTTTTTATGGGAGCTTTTGTCCTTAAGTACCATTAACCTATTTTTAGTAACAGGTTTTTCAATGCAAGTTGAAAATTTATTCTTGGCTTTAGAGTAATAATATTGACTTGAATATTTTAAAAGTCTCTAAGTAACTAGGGGAATATATTTGAGAGTGTTTATGACCTTGAATGATGGAAATACTTCAATCAAAATTTTAGCATAAGCTTGGACAGTCAATTTCTGGGAAAAGTGACCTTTTAACAATGCTTCAACTTAATCAACTGTAATTATTCTTCCAAGTGCTTTATCAGATAATATTTCTGTGGCCATCTCCTACCTTTTGTTCAGAATGTGACTCCTTGAAAAGGGTGGTTTGATGCCAAATTGACATCAGGAAGATACAGAATGACTCTTCCAACCCACCACTCTTGATTTAAAAGAACAAAATGAGATCCTGGAACTGCTAAAACCACAAAGCTTGGCAAATCCCTTAGGATATCTAAATTCAAATCTTCTTGCCTGACTTTTATTAACAGTAAAAATATGAAAGATTAAAAAGGTCAGCTTACTAAATATTTGCTTTGGATTCAGCACTTAATACTTGCAAAGTTCTTGAAATTTCTTTGGAAACCATCCAGTAAGATGTTGCTATATCTTTTATCCAGGTATCAAAGCTGTAGATAATGAAGAAAATCTTCTGAGTAATAATCTTAAGTAGCTACATAATGCATAACAACTGATTATTTAATTAAAGCTGTCAGTGCTAGTGCACTCTATATATGCACCAAATGTACATTAATTTGTCAGATGTATTAATTAAGAAAAGAAACTGTAAGGAAAGTCAATGCCATTTAGCACGTTTTGTTCCTTATGTATTAATGACATTACATGCAAGAGTTGAAGCTTCTCATGACCAAGATTGGACAACACTCATATTATTGTTGTCTTGCTCATCATCAGAACCAGTTTTTCCCCATTTTCAGTCTCCTTTGGCATATTGTCATTCTGAATTATGTTATTCCCTCCATAGCATAGCGAGACTGTGCCAGGATCTGTCAGTAACTGCTTCCTGAGAAACTGAGAGCTATCTATAAGCACTCTCCCTCATGCATTCCCCTCCTTTGTTCCCTTTTGTTAGCTGTTTCTATGTGGATATCTTCTCACCTTTTCCCTTTTGAAAAAATCCAGAATGGATCTTCTTGTTCCCTAAGCCTTTCTCCTTATTCTTTGCAACAGTAAGCAAATCATACCTTTTTGTTAATTTATTTCTTCCTACTTTCTGTCAGAAGAAAGGAAACCTGGTTTGGAAATCCTTTCAGAAATCTTCTAATTGCCAAAATATAAACCTTTCACAAGGGCGTTGTCAACAAAATTTCTCTGGTATAAGATAAAATGTCACATTTACTTCAAACCCAAAATCATGCAGAAGAGTCCTAGCTGCTTGGTTTGGAAAAAAAGCAGAATGACCAAACACTAATGTAAGTCTGAGTTTTCTCCACCTCAGTGAGTGTGTTTTCCTGAGGTTTTGACTTGTATTCTTGAATTGTCAATTTGATGTTATTAATCACATGGATGATTACTGAAGTCTTAAAAAGTTTCACAGAATAAGAAAAGTATGTCCTGATCCATTTCAGTGGAAGTGTACCTCCTTCTTACATTGCTGTACCTCAATCTTTCTTCAAATCTTACTCATCCTTACATTTATTTATTTATTTAATATTTAAATAAATTATTTTTATTCTTTAGATTTTATATGTTGCTGGGTTTTCTCTCCTGGTTTATTTATCCAGTTCAGAAATAGAAAAGTCAGGATTTCTAGAAAAGGCTAAAATATATCCTATATTAAAGTAACTCTAGGAAAAACAAAACAAAGAGAGATAAAATCTTCTCTACTAGAAAAATATATTTAAAACACTGAGATAAGATTTTCTGCTCCGTGTCTTTGTCAACCTGTAAGCTTCAAAGATCTTTTTTTCCTGCCTGTATCAGTTGGTGTAATAGAGAACATTATCTCTCCTTTCAAAACTCTGTCTGCTGGAACTATTAGACCAATACAGCAATTTGACTGAAACTCTGTTATGGAGAAGTAATGCTCAGAATAGCACTTCAAGGGTAGCACAGACAAATGTTTGTACCTTTAACCATTGTTCAAAATGAAAGGACTTACATAGTATCAGAGTTCAGATAATTCAGACATAAACACAGATTAATTACCCATGAGAAATTCTACTTAGAGTTGCAAAAGCTGATATACATGCAAAACATCTTTTTCAGGTTATATAATAAATTTACTAGTAGTTTTCCTAATATCTCTGCACAAAAAGAAAGCAATCCCATTGTCATTGGGCATAATGAAATTGTTTATTCTGTATAAACTGAGAACAGATATTTCTAGTCTCATTCATCTGAGTTCTTTTAAAAATCTACTTCAGAGAGATAAGAATTGACTATATTCAGAATTGTACCACAATAACAGTGGTACATCTATACAATTAATTCAAAGCAGATGTCCACAATTTAGTCAGAGTAATCCCATCCATAGTGACAAATGTCATCTTTAGAATTATCTCTAGAATCAAATTTTCCTACTGTTCCAAATGCCATGTTGAATTATGATTTGTAAGAAGATTTGGAAAGGCGTTTCAAACAGCTGAACTGTGTTATAAATAAGAGTTATATTTATAAGATTTTGCTAGCTTGGTATTATGATGCACTTTTACAAATACTAAGTGATAGGAAGTGTGGAGTTTATTCACAGAAAGCTCGGTGGTCATGGTCTGCAGTTCTATAATTTAAAAATACATAAGAGTAAGCTATCAGGGTGCCTCCAAAGGCACTCTGAAATAACTTTGGGATAGCTCCCAATGTCAGAACAAGAATAACTGGATCTGTCCTCAGTGTTTTCCAGGCCTCCCCGTGCTCGATGATACGGTGCTGTTGTGAGCCACTTGGCTTCACTCCCATTGTTTAGATAGGGAAGACAGAACTCCTTTGATCAACAGCGACTTTAGACTCAGTGAGAAATATCAGAACTGGCAGATGTCTCCAGAGAGCTATTCCACCTTCAACATCTCTGTAGTGGATGTGTATTGTTTGCTCTCAGCTGAAGAAAATCTCTTTTGAAAAATAATAACAAGATACATTCCTGCCATAAAATGTATTTTCCTGTTATAAAAATATTCTTATATAAATTCTTGAAGTTTCACTGCTATCTGTCTTTTATGTAGCATTGCTTTATAGAGATAAACTCAGTAACTACTAGGAAGGGTACTCAGGCACTGTGATGAAAAGTGTCAAGACAGACTACTCGGTCAGAATTTCTAGCAGACATAGTAAAATTTCCTTTCATAACTTTTTAAAAAGTGCATTTTGAACAGCTCTAGACATAGCTGCAGTGAATGCCACATTTCTCTGTCCCTGGAAAGCATTTTTAAGCGACTAAATCTGTGACTCATCCTTTTATTTTTTTTCCCTAGCTAATATAGCATTTACTTGCAACATGACATAAATATTTTGGAATTGATGTCTGAAACAGATGAGTCCTTTCAGCTTAAAACAAAGAATGACAGTTTGTGCCCAATATTCTTTCTGAAAGTTTCAGAATCCTTTTTATGATATAATCACAAATTATAATTGTGTCATTATGCATAATTACTCTACACCATTACATCACATAATTGGATCAGTTGAAGTTCTAATTGCACAGTTAGAGAGATTTGCTATAAGTATGTTTGGGATATAATTACACTAATTTCATAATTCTGGGACCCGCAGAGTCCAAATTTTGTAAGATGAACATTTATTTTTGTGGTTCTGTCTCACAGCAGGAGAATCTTAAAATGGTATTTCAGTTGTATAACAGTCCGTATTTGTTTTCACCAGTATGGTATTAATCTTTATTTGTGTTTCTGATGTTCTAAATCCTACTTTTATGTGTAAAGATTAGAACATTACTTGGTCCATAGCAATGTTAAACCTGCTTATGCAGGCCACCCTGGCCACTGATCTAGAAATGAAAAATAATCAAGCGTAGTGGTCAGCACATGGCAAAAGCAGATGGGCAGAGACCAGCAGGACCAGAGCCAGCTGGTGTGTGAGGGACAGAGTCTGCTTCGCAGTCTTGTGAGGGAGCCAGTTCAGAGAAGTTGAAGCAGAATTACTGGGACACTATTAATATCCTGGTTCTTTAATGAAACATCTGTGGATGGGCTGTGGCAGCTCGGGCACCACTTGGAGTATCGCCAGCTTTAGAGGAGCAGAAGTCATCAGTCAGACAGCAAAAAGCCTGACAGTGACCTTATGATATTGGCACTAGAAGTAATCAGATTATGTTTTCTATTCTGTCTTTTGACTTTTAAATGACCACCTGCTCCCCTTCTAGCAGTAATCAGTGTATGACGATTTCAGGTTGAAAAGTCAATAAGATACAACTTTTTGTATTTCTTCCATTTGTTCTTTTAAGCTAGTGGAACCACAGTAATTTAATTTTATTATCTTGAATATTGCAGTTTCTCCTTGTGTGTGTAGTAGCTATTAGAAAATGTTTGCTATATATCCACAAAAGCATGAAAGCAGGAAGAGTTTTTGTATGCATTATTTTCACATCTGACACATTGAAAATACTGCTCAGCCTAACTTTGGAGAAAGGAAAAACATCAGAAATACACGCAATTTCCAACAGTAATAAATCTGTGTATTAAAAATCGCCATCATTAACTTCAAAGCAAATTCCCAAATGATTGCAAGTCACTGAGGTGGACTTCTTCTGGAGTATACATAAAAGACAACTGGGCTCCTTGCGCAGAGCCACTTGAAATCACAGACTTGATGGGTTCAGAAGGAGCTTCTGAAGACTGTGCAGAAGTATCAATCTGCTCCCTATACTGAGATGGAACAATATGCCTAAGTTTCATCCTATAGGAATGAAATCTTTTTTTTGTTTCCTTGTACACAATTTGATTGTTATACTTGTCCTATTTTTTCTTCTCTTTTTTCCTTTCTCTTTTTTTTTTTTTTCCTGGCACGTGTGGGGATACTGCTTACATATAGCGATCTCCAATTATATTTGATATTAGAATTACTCATTCAAGATTTTGTGACTACTTCTATGTAATAGATGCTGCTTGCATCTATTGCACTATAATTTAGTGTCCAACTGCATAATAACCATCATGTAAAAAAGAATTTATTTTTAACCCCTTTCTAGAAAGCCTGTGTGTGATTCCAGCAAAAATATTTCTCTTGCTCTTTGCATCTACTACTCACGATCCTTGTTTATGAAGATTTTGCCTTCATCTGCCCTCTGTGTTTCCTTTCTTATCATTCTTAGAAGCAACATCGAGGTCCTCCTTTGCTGTAACTGTGATGGGTCTAACTCATACCCCAAGCCCATGTGGAGGAACAAGAATCCACCTGTGCCTCCAGCCTCCTCTCCAGCCCTCTGGGCTGTCAGACCACAGAAATATCAACACTTTTTGCCTTTTCCTGCCAGCATGAAGGTCTTTCAGCCAACTGGTGCATAAAAATTGTTCCCAAGAGGATCTGGGACCCAGTGCAGGCTACTGTGGTCCTCTACAGCACCACACAGAGCACACATGGAAAATCCCAGTGGCACTGCTGAAGGTCACAGCATATCTGCAGAAAAATGAGCTTATCCTGCTCCTGCGTTACTGCACTCTCATGTCAGGCAGCTCAGATTGGTGCTACACGTGAATAATTAAACCAATGAGAAACAATTTCCTCCTTGTATGAGGTTATAATAAGCAGTCAAGGTAGGCTTGGCTTTGGTGCAGACTGTTACTGAGATTTCTTGATGCTGGTCATTTTATATGTATTAATATGCATCTATTTCAATGTATAGATAACAATAAGGATAATAATGTCAGTGTTTCTGGAGGTGGATGAGTAATTTCTTTTTTCTTTCCAAATTAAACACTTCTGGATCTACTTTTGATTTATCTCTTTTCCCCTATAATTACCATCTTATATAATGGATTACAAATCCTAAAAGCAATAAAAATCTGCATATGTGAATCTTTATGTTTTGTACCATAATAAAAGTGTAATCAGTATATAACTGGACTGCCCAAGGTAATAAATAACATTTTCAGGTAATTAAATACCAGCATATAGATGAAGCATTTTATTACCTTAAAAGTCACTTAATAAGAGTATAAGGCTAAGGATTCTTTTTCTGCAACCATATTTCTAACAGCTAATTATCAATAAAAAACTTTTTTGTTTCTCCTTTTAATGCTCTATCTTTCAGTGTGTAAAGAAGAAGAGAAAAACTTTAAGAGTTTTCTAATATAAACTCTATGAAAAATATAGTTTATGTGCGTTTCATTGTGGGGGGAGGAGAGGAGA
>VZRL01004872.1:1817774-1857476 GCA_013397895.1 Origma solitaria
ATGAGAGGAGAGGAGAGGAGATAGGCCAGCAAAGAGTGGCTACAAATATTGGCATCGATAGGAAACTGTGAAAGCATCTTTAGACAAAGTGAATTTATTTCTTGCTGCTGTGAATTTTGCTGTGTTTGTAATGTACTGTATCAAATCACTTGAATAAGGAAAAATTTGCTTGCTTCTGGGAATGAAACCACTGCACATTTCAACTGCCTGGGAAGATATCACTTCAGATGAAATAAGTACAGAACCATACAAAAGAAAAAATTGTTTCTGGTAAATACTATAAATACTGTATCGTTTGCGTTTTCCTCTAGATTTCATCAGTAACAGAGGTTGAAATAGACATTTGACTTTGTACCATAGAGTTCCCATTTAGTTTCTACTGCTGATAGATATGCTGGGCTGATATTCAAACCACACAGGGGATTCCTCAATTTGTTCAGTTTATTCAGGTGAAAACTCCCGAAGTATTCTACCTTAATTAGGTACCCAAATCACTTAAGAAGCTACTGCCTTCTAATTTCTTTTGGTTATTTCACAATGCTCTTCGAACCTGAAACACAGGGAGAGGAAATGCCCTTTACAATGTCATCATTATGTATCAGGAGATGGAGATGATCCTTCTTAGCAAACAAAGATAAGACAGATTGGGTTGTTCCCTTTGTAACTTAACTGTATGATTCCCTGCATCTTTAATCTCTGATATTTCCATCTGAAACTCACATTTTAATAGTGCTTAATCAACAACTGATGTCTTTTGTTGATGGGCTTAATGAGTAACTAAATATTTTCTGTTAGGTTATAATTAATATTTTTTGTTGCTTTTATTGATATTCCACCTAACTCCCAAGAAATATTGAAGACCCATTTATTAGGTATTATACAAACTTATGAAATTAACTAATCATTGATGGGAGTTTACACTTTAAATGGACACAGCAATGGATAAGAAAGGAAATGGAAGATCCTGTGTTCTAAAAAAAGATTCACAGTAGTTATAAAAATAGAACTGCCATTGTCTTTCTCCAGGCTTTCCTATTTGGTGTTCTATAGTCTGTCTGATTTTAAAGATCTGTTCCTTAGAATTAGTGAATTCCAAATTTGCCAATAAAGTTAACCTTGTGAAGGAAGATGGTATAAAGTACAACAAAAATGTGAGGATACCTTCTGTTTTCATTTAAGGATAAGCACCCATCACGCAGTCTAAATGAAATTTCAAGCAATAAAAGTGTTTTCTTTAGACCTAAGCAGCCTTCTCATGAGTGCTTACATGAAAGGCAGAAGAATCTGAAAATGATAATCAATATCCAGACTGATAGCAAAAGAACGAAAATTTCTTCTGAAATGGTTTTCAGAGAAAATACTCTGATAGATGGAAGCAGAGCAGTAGGTTGATAATTTTTACCCTCAGCAAAGGGCCAGCATATGGAAACCTAGATTAAAGCTTTCAGAAAGGATGTTGGCTTTACTGACTTTTTTAATAGGCTTATTTTTCAGCTTTTGCAATTCTGTTGGGCTGCCAAATATGGTGGCAAGCTACCAACAATACTAATAGTCTAGCTGTCTACAAGATGCAATAGTGATCCTAATTAAGACCTGCAACTGAAAGCACAAGCAGTTGAATGCAAATTAAAAAATTCAGTTGATTATTTATACAAGAATGAAAATTCTCTTTTCTTGATTAAATTCCTCTTTAGGGGCTGAATCCATAATTGACCATTTCTCCGGTATTTTGAGAACAATAACTAGAATGAGAAGCTTGAACTTCTTTTATTTGAGAGAAAATCATCAAAACTAGCATAGTTACAAGGCCTTCCATGACACGTAAATGACGCTAATAATATTCCTCAATGTTTCAATTGATCTCTCCTTTTGAATGACGTACAAATCCAACTTTGGTTTTCTTTTACACCCTCCAGACATGGAGAGTGGGAATGACTTCAAAGCACACAGGGATTGTGAGATTTAATGTCTGATTTCAGAAGGGGCCCTTTATCCTCTCCAGTAACTATCAACTCTCAGTAGATCCTGCACCTGATGAGCAGATTTATAGCCCGCCAGCATGTTATAAAAAAGTCTTGTTTTGATCTTTGTATAGTGAAATTTATTTCAGCTGGTGCTAATTACACCAGAACTTCCATGACAAACGATGGCATATCTCCTCAAATGCAGATAAACCAGAAATATCACAGTTCAGAGCTAACCATGTTGCGTAGCCATAGGCCTTCCACAGAGATCATCTCCAATTTTGGCTCCTGCTGCTGCTTGAGGCAGGTGTGAGAATGGACTTTGGACCTGTAGCACTACCAAAAGCTGACATATGCTGGAGCATTGCTAAGGCTTGTCAGCTTCTTTGATGGCATCACCCACATAAAACAGATGGAAATGTGGTTGTGAAATTCCTATACGTTGATTTCCTGTCTGTGGTATCATCTAACTAAACAAATGAGAACTTCTAAGCCATATGGTCCTTCAACTGGCTCTTCATTTCTTACTCTACAGGAAGGAGACAAGAGAGATTTATTATAAAATACTGAGCTGAAAATCCTTTTGGAAAAGGTGCTGTTAAGATTATTTCCTCATAGAGGTGAAAAAAAACTCCAACAGAACCAGAACAATACAATGCATATTGGTTTTAACAAAGACAGCTGAGGACTCTGGGTTTTTTTTTCCCCTGTGATGGCTCTATGTCATTTTTCTGGAGCT
The DNA here is from genome assembly GCA_013397895.1 of Origma solitaria. Lineage (NCBI taxonomy): Eukaryota > Metazoa > Chordata > Aves > Passeriformes > Acanthizidae > Origma > Origma solitaria. Next base: position 1,820,478 of record VZRL01004872.1, read on the forward strand.
AGACAAGTGACGTTTAGGGTGTGGCCAAGCATATTCAGAACATAATAAATTCCCCTAAATTCAGAAATTGATAAACTAGCAAAATTTGGTTCAACATATTGATTCTGATACACTTCATAGAATTATAAAAAATATTGTCTGAAGACATACTCTCAAGCAAAGTCCCCACTGCACAGTGGTATAAATTGTGAAATCATACCTACGGGAATTCCAGCCTCTTCCACCTTGCTGCCTTCAGCTTTTTCTTATGGAGAGAATTTGTTGAACTATAAGTCAGAATCCTTTAGGTCAGAGACATTGTCAGGAAATTTAAAAATATTAATACAATAATTTCATGCTTGTAGGAAAATAATCCATGGATACTTTTTCTCATTTCAAAAAATGGTGGAAAAAGATTTTCTATAATCACTCTTTAATATTAACATTGCCTCCATTGCTGAAAGGATTATTCTTTGCTTATTCTGTTGCAAACATTTTGGCTTAATCTAAACAAGACAGAATTATTTTATTTTTTAAAGCCACGGATTGCTTTGCCGCCTTCTTTTAACTTGCTTCTTTTTGAGTGAAAGGCATAAATAATACTCAAATCCGTGATTTTGTTCTTGTAAGGTTGCTCAAGAAAGGAATTAATTAAGCCGAGAATTAAAATTTGCCTGTTGTCAGGCAAACAAAAGCCTCTTTTCTGTAAGGAGTGTGAGTGCATCTTTCAGTGGCCAAGAAAAGGTAGCCTTTCAAATATTGGGCTGAGGCACCTTCCCTCTACAAGCAAACAGCCAAGTTAATTTGTTTTTGTTTAGACTGAGGAGTCAGCAGCTGTGACATGCTCTCTTGTTGTATCTCTGACCCTGTTACAACTTGACTGTTATTAAATAAAATCTCCCTTGTTAGTTTATCTTGAATGTGAATCCCTGGCCATGGTGAAGGCAAATTTGATATAATGGTTCACTGGAATTCAGGAAAACATTCTCTCTCCCTCTCTCTCTCTCTCCATGTTCATGTTTCCTGTGATGAGCACTGCTGGTGAACTGCATTTTCAGGATGTTTATTGTTTTTAACAATACAGGCAGTGTTCACTTCTCTTTTCCTGCAGTTCAAGACAAGTTGCTTGGATAGGGTGCACTCCAAGTTCTTTCATTGTGGTTACATTTAACTGAAGGAGCCCAGAATTTTTCTGATTGCTATCACAGAAACACTGAAATGCCAACAAAGATCCAGGATACAGTGCTATGCTCTGAAGAGTAACCAGAAGCCAGCAGATAGTCCCTCTTGAAAAGCCTGAGGTGCAAAGATCTAAAACCAGAAGATTATAGGAGGAGTGAGTGATAGAGGGACAACCTCTTGTCAGGTCCAGGACTGCAAAAAGAGCAGCGTTAGAGGTGCAGTAACTAAGGGATGTACTGTTAGAAGGTGATAAGGAGAATGAAAGGACAAAAAAAGAAAGTAAAGGGGGCATCAGTGAAGACACAAAGAAAAAATTTTGGGTATGGAAGCTCTCAGACAAAGCAAGGGTGGAAAGGATCTCAGTAATAATAAGAAAACATTGACAGAATAAAAATTAAAGAAACTTTTTGGCACAGTTTCTTCATTTGCTCCTTCATGTGTTCCTTCTAGCCTGAACATGCTTCAACAGTGATGAGAACTTTTCAACAGAATTTGGAGGCAAGAGGGCTACAGAAGTCAATACAGGTATCAAAAGATAGCACAGATCTTAGTCCCCTCTAAGGTATTTGCCACAGGGAAGGGATGTGGAAATATAAAGTTTTGGGGATCTAGGTTGGAAATAATTAAAGCAGTCTAGTATTGATAGAAGAAGACTTTTTATTCACATGGAGATAAATTTTAGGAGCTTTCCTTCCATCCTTCACCTTTTTATTCTTCTGTCCCCTAAGTAACTGACTGATGAATGAATTAATGCCAGCTTGTTAATTTAGGATGTGAACAATTTGATATGGACCAGTAAGGAAAATGTATTGAAAAGCAAAAAGTCATATCATCATTTGTGAAATAAGTTATCTGTAACAGATTATCCAAACTGATTATTGAAATAGCCCTCTAATACTGATAGGCGTGAACAAAAATGGCCAACACAATAACAAACGTTGTGTCTCAGCTGTAGAATTCCTGAATTGCGTGTTATCAGAATATTTTGACCTAGGATTTTGGTGACAAGGCTCAGTAGGAAAAAAAAAAAACAAGTGTGGTCTACAACTTGAGAAATAGTCTCTATTTACTAAATGCTCTGCATAGAGGAGCAGTTTATAGTCAAGAGCACCAGCAGTAACCATGTGTCAGATGGTCCAACACATTGAGTGAGCTGGTCTTGCTTGTCAGAGATATTTCATTGATTAGAACATTTCTTTAATCAGGTTCAGTCCCACAAAGTGAATGCATTAAAGGCAAAAGGTGTGCACAGACAATGTTTATTTTGTCAACACTATATGAGAAATGGGTGCTGAGGATATCACTGGGTATTGCTGCTCTGCAGCTGTGTCCAGTCTCATCTTCTAGGCCATGCTCTGAAGCTTCCCCGAGCTGTGTGATACGTGCTACATTTTTCTGTGCCATATGCTCTTATCTAATCCAGAGTTACTAAACTGTATGTCCCACAGGGCAGCTGGGAGGTGTTCCCAAACCCCCAACACTGGCAACCTAAGGAAACTACAAGGGTACAAAAGCTTACCTTTTTTTCACTGAAAATCATGTCCTTTAAATAAGCACCCTTCAAAGAAGAAACTAGTCAGATATCTGCATGGTTTGTTTTATTCTTGATTTTTTTTTTCCCAGATAAATTATTGCTTGTGCCCTAAATGGAACCCAGAAGGATCAAAAGATTGGAAGCCCAAAGGTATTCATGGTGATGTAGAACTTTGACAGGAAGTGTTGTCTGTGCTTCCCAAAGGTCTCTGTAACACAGAGCTTAACACACATTTATCTGCCATCTCAGTGGTGACAGAGATTAACTCATTTGGCTCCTTGAGTCCAGCACTTGACCAACACTGACCCGTGCCGTGGATGCCTGGAGTTGTACCCAGCTACAACAGGCCCACAACTGCTTGTTTCCTGCTTCAGAACAAGCTCAGCTGCATTACCTGAATGAAGCAATATTGACTCAAAAAAGAAAAAAAAAAAAAAAGTAAATAGTAAATTTGGCACTCAGAAGCAGGAGCTGGATTGACAACTGTGATAGACAAGTAAAGACCACAGTTATTATTGTTTAATTGCCATGGCAACTAAACATGGCCTTTTTGCTGAAATAATATCGTGGTAACACCTTATTCATTGTAAAAAAATAATAATCAGTCAACCTAGATTGCTTTAGGGACTGGACTCAAGTGAAAACTGTGGACTTGGAAAAGAAAGGTTAATAAAATACACAGAACAGAAAACAAGGTTAGAGGTGATGTTTTGCCTGTGAGGCGTTTTTCGGAATGCAGAAGAAAAAGATTAGTTCCAGAGACAAGATGAGCATTAGCTCCCTGGTTTCTCCTTTCTACCAATAACCTTTTTAGAGTCTTTCCAAAGCACACAAAAGTGCCTGCAGCCGTAATGCCACCTTCAACTTTTGTTATCTATCCCAGTTCTCAATACATAGCGCTGTCAATTCCTTTTCTTGCAATCTTTTGAGGCAGCTACAAATTATAATTGTTTCACACCTTTATTAGAAATTTGGATCTCTTAAGGAATCTGACAACATTTCATGTGCTTCTTTTCCACTACTGAAAAAACTGAAAGTTTGTGAAATCACAGCTGTGGCACTGACATTTCTCTTTTCATCATTTTGGACTACAACTGTATAAACTAAACATATCCATTAAGTGACTGCACTGACTCATTTTGATCCATTTTCTCCTATTATGACACTGTTATATTAAAAGAAAGACTAAGAAAATGCACCATAAGAAAAATAAAACACTTGATCATTTCAACTCAGTTCTTAATATTGTTTGCTATGCATCTCCTTAGATCACTTTTTAATATTTTATAAACTTTAAAATAGCTGAATCTGAATAGTTTCATTTATCCCTACCTTATACACATTTTGCATGCTGAGAACTGCACAGGAACAAAGAATAATTTTAAATCTCAAAGATAGTGCCCTTTAACTTACAAGAGAAATAATAATTAAAAAACTTACTGAAGAAAAAACAGTGACTAACACTTTCAGCTGTTAGGGAAAGTTTATCTGCTTGATCCCAGCTAAACTCTTTGGGAAAAGTTGTATACTTTAAAGATCTGGGAAACAAATATTTCATGAAATTGAGCACCTACTGTTTTACAAAGGCATTAAGGAAGTTATACAGACCATTCTTTTTTTTTTTAAAAATTTTATCTTGACTCTGGATATTCTTTTACAAAAGATTTTAAATTACAATTTCATGAGTTTTCTGGATGAAAAACAAATGAGTGGCTATAATGCCAGTCATATTGACAGAAGAGTTGCAGGGATCATTCTAACCATAGACAAGCCTCTTAAGCATTTTAAAAAATAATATAATATTTCTTATTAAACAATTATTTCTTCTTTCTTTTACAGTCCAATGCACACCTTCAGTCCACAGATCCTCTAAAGAAGATGAAGAACTCCATTTGCTCTAATTTGCTATGCAATTCTGCATAGTGGTTTGAAAGATGAAAAAAGACTGGGTATGTGTATTGAGTGTCTTTGTAAACAATTTGATAATATTCAGATATCAGTGTTAATACCACTCTCACACAAAAAAATCCCAGTTATATAATTTTGTCTACTGTCTTTAATAAGTGTTTTTGTGGAAATATTACTTTCACACAAAGGAAAGGATTAAGATTCAAAATTTTGGCACTTACATTTAAAAAGGCATTAAAATCATTAGTTTACATCATAATGTTTTTTTTAAAAAATACATTAGCCCCACTAAGCAGAGTCAGGGAAATTTATTTTAAACCTTTAAATACCCTTTGTGCAGACAATCACTCACATTGTCCTCATATTCTTTTCTTCTAAATTGCTTGGTGGCTTCCAGGGAAGTGATACACATCATCCTGCACCCTGGCAGTGTTGTGGAAGCTTGACAGAACACAGAAGAGTCCAAACATTTAAAAATTCAATATTCATAGCTCTGCATTCAAATGACTGCTTTTCATCTCTGTGTTCAGCTAGTTTAAGGACATGGAGCTAACAGAGCTTCTGTCTCTTTAAGTGCCATTCACCAGTAATTACTTATCTGTGGAACAGTTTAACTATAAAGGGTACAGTATTTATTCCCAAAAGAATTTAATCTTACTTTTAATAATACTTTTAACTTTACAAAAGCACTGTAGTACTAAAACAGGCAATCTTGGGCATGTGCCTTTGAATTTCTCACTCTGTGTTCATTCTTCTTTAACCACCCTACAACTGCACCTGACATCCAGGAACCCTAGGAAAAAAAATAAAATATATTGTTACCAGCGAAAAAAGCTCTGTCCTGAGAAAACCCCATCCTGTCACGCACAGGAGATATCTCTTTGGAGAAGCACATCTGAGGATTGTTTTTAGATCTGAAAACTATTTCCATTTGATCATTAAAATGCAGTTAAATCTTCATCACACATGGAATCCTATGCATCTTGTCAACAAAATGCGAGTTCAGATTTGCCTTACTAAATAACTTGAAAGATCTATGTTAATCATCAGTTATGCATCAGTTTTCATTCTACACTGATAAAAAAACATGGTATAAATCTGAACTGAAATGTCGGAGATAAAGTTAATTTTCAAATCTGTTCAACTCAATATCCACTGCTGAATCCAGCAAGATCTCTGATTCTGCACGGTTAATCAACACTTTCACACAGAGAAATGGGCTCAGGGTTTGCCTAATTTGGGTCATCTTTCTGGTCAAGTTAATAATGACAAAGAAAATAAGAAATACACAAGAAGGTCATTTTTGCATTTCCGGATAGAACAGGGTACCATGATTTCTATATTCTATCATTTATATCCATCTCAGCTAGATCATATTTCACCAAAAAAAAATCAAAGACTGTAACACCTTTTAACTTACTCTCTCCACTTGAATTTATTTGTTTATTTTTAATGTAATTTAAAATATTTAGTACATGGCTGCCGTACAATAAATGAAGTAGGGAGGATTTATTTAGGTTCACAGAATTGACCATAGCCACTCTTGACAAATAAAGTTTTTAATGTGTCTTTTATAAAAAATCCTATTAAAGCAATCAGCTGCAGGCATTGGTGAGAGTATTTAGTAAAACACCAATATATCAGAATGTTTCTGATCCTTCAGGGCTACTTTTTATTAAATTATTCTCCCCTGGACTGTCCATCTCTGACTGAGATGTGATTTTTTCAAGAAGTGCTCCTAAGCAAACAAGGGTAACCAAATGATACTATAATTTTTCTGCTGAGCCTGTATCTACTCTGGAACCTTTCCTATAATATATGACTTTCTCTAAAAGTTTCAGAGACAGAAATCAATAACCTGCTTCTTTAAAATCTTGATAATGCTATGATTACTAAAATGCTACTGTTAAGTGGAGTGAATATTTTCTGGTTTACATTGTGAGGCCTAAAAACTGATGAAAGATGAGCTATTTGGCTGCCTTGAAATGTGCCTTTCAAACCAAATGATTACCACATACTGAACTATTATGCAAGTGTCTCTTTAAATTCCTTTGTCTAAAAAAGGTGATTTTTTATTTTGAATTCCCATCTTGCTCTCATTGAAGGAATACGGAATATCATTTTTGATAGCTGTAGACATTCACAGATAATATCTATTACAACTCTCCTCAAGCCAGTAAGATGGATCAGTTCATTTATTTCAACATTTGCAAAGGCAGAATCCATATGAGCCTCACAGATCAGGCAAAGACCACTATCACCAGGTGAGAAGTATGCTCTATTCTACTTTTTCTATTGCTCCATCTGTTTATTTTCACATGGTTGGTGAAACCTCATGATGGGTAATACAGGTGAATGATGAACCTGCACTTTGTAGTTGTGTCTAAGACTTCCTGGAAAAAAAACTGTGTGAATTTTTTAAAACTGAGGAAAGGAAGAGCGATCATCAGAACTAATCTTTCTGAGGAAGATTAGTAGCTCAGAAAAGTCATTAATTGTCTTTTAAAGTAGACACTACTGCTAATACAGTTAGAAATATTAATTATTTCCAATTATTAGGTAAGACTTTGAAAGTTCAGCAATTTTTTTATCACTAATGAACTTGTAAAGTAATCCTTGTACATCTGACAGGGTTTTGAAGTGAACAAATTTAATGAAGCTTACATGACAGAGTATAACACACTGACAGGTTTCTGCCTTTTGTAAGGTAGTGCAGGTGGCTAAACACCACAGGTGAGTCCTCAAATTCTGTGCATGATTGCAAGCAGACTAAAGAGGCTGGACTTGCATTAAATCTCAAAATCACTTCTTTATACCCTTTAACATTTCATGCAGAAGTTATATCATTATTCTTAGGTTTTTCCCATAGGTTGCTATATGGCTACGCTGTCAGTCTTACCATATATTCTAGCTTGGTTCCAATGTTACCTTGTAAAACCTCCTTTAATAAACATGAAAAACTTGGGGTCTTACCCTTCACTCAGATTGGATAGATAGATAGATAGATCAAAGCATAATTATTTAAATTCATTGCTACAAGCATCTTACACATTCCCTAAATATATGTATATATTTAGGTTCAAAATGGGATTCAGGAAATTCATGAAGACTAAATATATCAGGAGCTATTAAATTAAATTGTGTGGATGCAATCTGATTCAGAAATTCCTCATACAGTAGATTGGAAGTGCCTCCCAGGCTCTATGAGTTTTAACAAGTCAAATATTTTTTGGCATCCGTAGCAAAAAATCCCACTAAACAAATAATCCTCTTAAGGGGGAGAAACTGGTGAATCAAATTAAAATTCTCAAAAAAATATAATTTATTACAATTTATTTTAAACCAAACCAACCAGAACTGCAATCACAATGCTAGAGTTCTGTAAGTGCAAAGGTATTGCCCATTTTCATGTTTGAATACAGACCATAATGGGAAATGCTTAGTGTAACACAAAGTATTTGGTTAAAGTGCTGTAAACAAGCCCACCTCTTTTGAAGATGCCTCAAAAAATGGGAAGCTATTGTATATAGCAAAGTAGGGACATCTGCAGAGAGCTGTTAACAATTTATTCTAATTTGTCTGTGCTTAGCTATTATGCTTGCTGGAATGTGCTGCTGGATTTCGTTGTGGCTACACTTCATTGCTCACAGTATGTTGGAAGCTTACATTAAAGACTGGAAAAAAACCTGTGCTCCTAATGCAGTGAGAATAACAGATCATTATTATATCAGGAACACAAAGACTGCTCCTCCAGGTATTTCTGTTTCCTGAAAACATACGAGTTTTGACTGTGCAGGCGGCTTTGTATCTCCCACAAGTGATCTGAATAGATATCAGGTGGGACAGAAAACCCTCTTCTCCAGACTGTGCATTATCTCCTCTGTTGCACTTTTACAAAGGCTGAAAACCGAGGTACCTGCAAAAGCAAAGTCTGAGAAACTTTTCTATACCAGGGCCTCAGATTCTTCCCAGCATCTTGGTAAGTACATTGAAATGTGAAGGTCTGTGCCTAACTGCCCCTCACACATTTTCTCCCATTGGGTATCTCCACTTCTGAAGGAGGAGCTCTTGAACCACATGAGAATTTCCATCTTGTGTCTAGCATCAGCAGAGTGCCCTGCTGCTGATAGAGGCAGGTTCCCCATTTGAGTGTCTGCAGCAGCACCAAGATGCACTGGTTACTGAACTGCTCCTTCCCTTGAAAATGTGCTCTCCAGCCACAAGGAGGGAGTTTCCTCCAGGGGGAACAAAACATACAACTTCCTGAATTCATAGAAAATAGCTGATTAAAAAAAAATTATTATTGTACTCATGATGCCGAATTCTTTAACCAGTACTTTAAATAGCTTCTGCCCTATAATTTATGTTTTCTCTTCAAAGAAAGTGGTTTTGTAGGCACTATTTGCATAAATGTACTCTTCTTTGTTATCAGAATAATTTCCTGCTTTTGAAGAAAGCACGATCTTCAGTGATGAGCATATATGATAACAATATGGCTATGAAAATATGATCTCTACAATTTAAAAAAAACCCTTTGCTTACTTATGAGCAGCCCATCTGAACCTGGGAACCTTGTAAGTTTGTAGTTAAATTATGCAGTGCTCCATATGTTAGCTAAATTCTTATGTCCCACAGTACTATTAGAAAAAATTCTACCCCACTCTGAATCAATAGCAATGTGTTTCCTATGCAGATAAGATTTTACCTGTGGCTGGAAATAAGCCCTGATTCAGAGGATCTGTCTTTACCATTATATTCCTCATCACACTGACCTGCTGATAGAGAGCTTGCATCAAGCACAGCCTTGTTGTTTTTTACACACTATACATATTCAGAAGACAAAAGAAAGCCTCTTTTCAGTTAATTTCATGGTTAAAGAGCTGTAAAGCTGACATGCTGAGTGCCAGCCGGCTCTTCAGAGAGCTGACAGGTAACTAGACGGCCTGCTTCATACTCAAGCTCACCTCACTGGCTACAAGATCACACAAGTCTTGCTTAGAGGCAAGATGTTATCTGGCCTGGGATTTAAGGTTGAATCCAAACCCAAAAACAAACAAAAGGAAAGGATCTAGGCAGCTATCTGGGGAAAGGTTGCTATTTTTGAAACTACATCCAAAACAGTGTTCCTGAAAACCCCTGTTCGGGTGCCACATAAGCATCTGAGGCACCTAGCTTTCACAGTTGTTGTGTTTTGTGACCTTAAACTTTCCAAAGAGCTTAAATTCTGCACAATTGCAGAAGAGCTCATGTTCTGACATGGTTGAACAATTTGCTGTTGAACACTGCACTGCAAAGCTCACGCTGAAGACCCTTCACTGAATTCCCCTCAGGGTCTTCCTGACTTGGTAAGCATTATCAGGGCAGGGCTTATGTATATAGAGCAGATCACATCCCCAGAAAACACAAAGTGCTACTTCCACCACTACTGAATTTGTGGAGAAGACACAGTGCAATTAAACCATTGATTTAAAACATAGTGGCTTCCCCAGGAAGTGGGAGATGAAAGTTAATTCCTTCCTCTGCCAAAGGTATTCCTTTCTTCCTGGGTCAGTGATCAGAGGTAATAGGCTATCCATAAAATAACTAAGGTTCTTTGGGCCAGAAAGAAACCAGGAAATTCAGCATGACTCTCCTGAGAGTGGCACATCCTTTGTGACTTAGCTACTGAATAGCTACTCAGCTGTGCTTTCTGTTTAAAATTCCCTGAATTCTGCATTCTTTTCTGAAAAGTGACAAAACAAGTTACAACAAGCACATGGAATTTATCTCTCCTTTCCCAGCTGCCAATGTTACCTGGAGCTCTGTGGTTATTGCATTTGCCTGAGGATAAGCAAAGAGGAATTGAACTATTCCTTGAAACTGAAAAGAGCCTCAAACTCAGGCTGTGACCCATTCAGATGCCATTTACAAAGTGCATGGGAGTGGCTGTGGCTGATATCTACTTCAGGTTGAACACAAATTTTCCAAGATTTTCAGCCATAACCTGATCTCTGTGATGAAAGCAAGCATCATATAACTTGTCAGTGTCTCTCATTGGAAATCCAGGATGATATATTTTACACAGAAAGTATGAAGACAGAAATCCAGTATTTCTTGTCACTTCCATCTTCTTTAATAACGCAGTTTCTTTTAAACACGTTTCCATGTAGAGTTCACAAATACAACCTATGCTCAGTTATGCAAAATAGGGACAGATAAGGTAATAGCTGATACACCATTGCCAGACACGGAGAAATCACTTCTGGTCAAAGAGATCACGGAATCATAGAATGAATTGGGTTACAAAGGACCTCAAAGATCATCTAATTCCAACTCCCCTGCTGTGGGTAGAATGCCACCCATGAGATCCAGTTGCTCCAGGCCCCATCCGACCTGTTCTCGAACACTTCCAGGGATGCGACATCCACCACTTCTCTGGGCAGCCTGTTCCAAAGATGAGACCTTTGACCATGGTGGATCACCATCTTTGCAATCTATACCCTGTCTATCCACCTCAGGAACACACATGCAAGGCGCTTCTTCTATTTTTTGGTCAGAGATTTTATGATTTAGTCTCGTCCTGCTGGCTCTTGTGTGGTCTATTTATCCCTCCACAAAGAAAATTGAAGGGATTAACCACCCTTCAACGTGAAAAGATGTAAAGACTCAAAAAAGATTTACATCATCTCTTAGTGGCATAGCACACATTTTAATGAGGTTTTGCTTGACATGCAAGGCCAGTACAATATGAAAGATGGCTAATGAATACAATAAAGCCTAACATTAAGTTTTTGAGTTCATCCAGGAACAGCATATAATACAAAGTTAAGGTCAAAAATCAATGCCTAAATCTTTGTGCTATGGTATTTTTCACATCAATATGATCCAAAGTTGCTTTGTATTTATAATTCTTGGAATTCATCAATTTAAGACAGTAGTTCGAGATTTATTTCAGTGTACAACATTAGACATAATTTGCATCTATTAGTGCAAGCCAGACCTTTTGCTGCCCTCATGGGTGTATGAATGTCAAAAAGACTCAGCATTCCAGGAATACCATAATGAACTAAATATGAAGTCAAACTCAGGCAGAGAAAAACCCCACATCAAAGGTGAAGTATGTTTTCAATCAATCTTTGCAGATGATTCAACTATGAACATCAAGATTGTATAATGACCTGCAGACCTGATTCCTATGCACAGCTGTATGAAGCAAACCAAGAGCAAATGAATTGTGAAAAACATTATTTTCACTGAGAGCCTAAGTAAAGTAACATTTATTTGAACCCTTTTCTGTTCCAATGAGATTTTATTTTAAAGAGACACTAAAAGCATACCATAATTACACATTAGCCTTTCCTGGCACAGAAAGGAATCCAAAATTGACCTCTTTTGTACTTCTAATTAAAAATACCTTCACATGATAGCTTTAAAAAAAATCAAAATCCCCCGTATTCAGACCATGGCTGGATTGATTTCTTCTCTATGGATATAGGGTAGTATAATGCATAAAAATGCCAGAAGTGTGCATGTTTGTAACTTTATCTATTTAGCTGTATAAACAGATGCATATATGTATAGATATGTATCTTTGCAGGCATATGTATGTATACACAAATGTATATATGCATCTGTTTGCATATACACATATATGTACACTTGTACATTTATAATGTGTTTAAGGTAAGAGTCATGCAGAAATTTCTTGGCAGCATTGAGGAAGTTCCTCCTCTTTTACAAGGAACATTGCATTCTAACAAAGAATTCTTATAATTGCTCTTTAAAAATTACGTGTGGCTCAACTCCATGCAGCTACACACTGTACAGAACTGTGTGAGATCTCATTATGAAACCTCAAATCAATTAAAGCTCACCTAGTTAGGGGTTTGTTAATAGCCTGACATTCACCTTTGGGTCATTATGATGCCTGTGTGATCTTTTAAAGGATGAAGTAACTGTACCTTTACAGATTTTTTGTTTTGAAAGAGATGCTACAGAAAGGAGTTTTAAAGAAACGGCATTAAAACTAGAAAAGGCCAAGAAAAAATGCTTGCTTATTCAGAAAAAAAGCAGTAAATTCAGTTTGATACTGCTTGCTATTGCTTCTATCTTTCTGCCAATTTTTGTTTGCTTAGGATGTCAATAAGGGTTGACTCATGAACTGTGTATGTACAAGTGTTTGTGCTGCACCAGTTCATGAGCTTGTCCTGGGAGCTGATGATGGCATGGACATTTATCCAACAAGGAAACAGAAATGGTGTCACATACGAAGAGATGACCAAAGGCTTAGACATATAGAACAAAATATACATAGTGAAGAACTCAAACCTACAGTCAATCTTTTTATGTTTGTAACTGCTGCTTTATTAACAGGGTTTGCTGAGCATGGCACACCGACAGGATGCCCACAGGCACATGGGAACTGCTCACAGCCAGCCTTTGACTGAAGTATGTCATTGGATGAGTAATTTCAAATGCTGCACACACTGGAGGATGCCAGAGCATATTTGTACGTATTTCAAAAACAGTTAAGTTTGCTGGATAAACCATTTTCCGGTAAAACAGATCACTCAGTATGAGATGACACTAAAATAATCTGGGCAGTTTCCTCCAAGTTTTCATTCTTTTCCCCTTCCAACTTCTCAGAAGCCTAAAATCCACAGGAAAAAGGAAGCACAGGGAAAGGTTTAGTCCTGTGTATCAAGACAAAAGATGACACAGTTATACAAAAAGAAGTCCCGGTGACAATATGTGACTAATTTTCAGTGCTCACCAAAGTGCTTGGCTAAACTAGTTACACATGACAGTGTGACTGACCTCACTTTAACAGTGCATTTAAGTAGGTGCGAATGGAAAATTAATAACATTGATAACCAAATAGCAGACTTGATAAATTTAGGAGGAACATAAATTTAAAGCATTGTACACAGTATATTAACACCAAAATAGTTTTATAATATATAAAGCAACTCCTTTAATGAAAAGCAAATATTACTGCAACATTCTGCATTCCTTTCTCACTTTGCTCAGCTGAATGTTCAAGTTAATATTTAACATATTTAATATTTACATATCTGACTGGATTGGATTATTTAGTTAGTTTTAACATATGTTCAAAATGCTATGCAAACAGCGATGACCAAATGATGGTTAGAAGAAGTTATTTCATATAGATTGAAAAGACTACATCCTGTTTAAAAGCATGCATGTACACTAGATGAAGGTTTAAGAACTCTTTCAGCTCAGGTATTCAAAACTTCAGATCATGCTTGATGATCATAGTCTGATGACAATAAAGAACAGACACAAGAAGCTGCTTTCATCAACAGTCTCTCTTGCTTCTGCCTCATAGCAGTTTGTTCCAAAAAATAGTGGCTGACCAGGAAATCATATCTGAAACCTCAAAAGCCAGAGTAATGATGAATATTTAGGTTGAGTCTGCTCTTTGATTTTCTTTTCAGTTAGAATGATTGATAAATATCCCTCTAGCGAGTAATAATTCTTGACTGACAGATTCCTTCCTTCTTAGACATTTTGAATGAAACTAACACAGAGATTTTGATCGCACTTCATTCTTTTACATTAATGCAGCATAAAATCCTCCCACTGCTACATATGTGTAGATAGAAATATTATCTTGAATTCATAAATATTTATTGATAACAAATCTTACGTGAAGTTTCCTGGATTGCTAACAAAAATGTAAATGCAATAGGTTTATCTGCTTCAAGAACTCTAAATACTGATTATGCTCATTTATACAGTGCAGATAAGGGCCTTGAAAAGACGGACATCAAGCCTGTTGGCTTTTATTTTTACAGATCCCCAAAGAATGCTCTGCAGTTTAAAATGTAAACAGAAATGGGTTTGCCTCAAGCTAGTTTTTATCTAATATTAAATACAACTTGTTGGTGCCAAGTATTACAAGGGGAAAGAGGATGAATGCTACAATAAGATCATGAAGAAGGTCATCATAATTGTGTGCCCCAGGCTTCTTCACAGGAGAGCTTTCAAGGGGCACAAGTTTTAAAGGCAGCGGGGCAGATCCAAAGCTAGCATAAAGAAGCCTACTCTCTTTGAAGTGAGCAGAGGCAGCCTGATTTGCACTGCAGAGACTCCTGTCTCTGAACAGGTAACCCAGCAATTCCATGACGACTAGTTAACGAGCTGTCAAAGCTTAAACACCAGTTATCCACTCGTCTGTATCCAGGGAAGTGACATACAGCCAGAGCTATATGTGTAGCATTTAAGCATCTGCCACAGATGGGGAATTTAGCACACTTGCTGAAATTATTCCAGGAATCCCTAAACCATATTTGAGCATCAGTAAGAGTATAGAGAAATGCACAGTTATCAAGAATGCCATCTAGTGTACCCTCCAGCAACACTCCACCGCAACGAACTCTCTGCTCGCCGAAATAAACTGAAATGATGATGAACTCTATACCACACCAGATTGTGATAGATGGGACCATTAATAGCAACCTGAGAAGAATCACATGGTTGGATCTAATGGAAATCACATGGCTTTTCAAAGCAACTTGGAGTGTTTTGTTCTATAGGATGGCACCAGATTCTTTGTATATGATTATATAAAATTATCCCAATCTCATCCAGCCTGTCTCACTAATCATTAGGATGCCTTGTGGCAAGTCTATAACCAGAGATTCCCCACCCCCCTTCTCTATCTCTGAATCATTCTGAATGTAGGGAAGATGACATTTTGTGAAACAAGCCTCCTAGGTCGATCCCTGGATAGTTCAGAGATTAGCATTAAGGTGTGCACCCCCAGCAAAGATGCTTGATACGATGTTATCTGGCAAGTGGTTACTCTTAATCTCACTGTCTCGCAGCTGCTCTGGTATGCAATAACAAATTGTAAATACCTAAATGTTTTCCACCATATACATCACACCTCAGTTCTTCACACACAGGACTCAGTGACTTCACTTCACAGTATGAACCAAGAGCAAAGGCTTTCCATTACCCACTCTCATTTCAAATCTGCTCATAGTGGTTTTCTGCTCCATATCGAGCCAGTTTTCTGACAGTTGGGGGCAATATTGCTGCCAATCATTTACACACAAATAATTTCAATTTTTACACAGCCTACATGCATTTTCAAGAAAAATCTTGCTATTATTTCTGCTAAGTACCAGCTTGCATTAAGCTATTGCTCAGATACATCTATGTTATGATTAGTCCTGTAAAAGCATTAGAATTTGTGTTCTATGCTTCATTTCACTATAAATAACACCTTCATTTTCATCTACAAATCAAGAATTATTTAATGAAGAAGAAAGGTCTAACAAACAGTGAACTAATGTAGCATTTAACTTCTCCATTCACTATATACTTCCTGTATGACTTGAGGCAAGTTGTTTAACAATACTCTAACTTCCTCCAATGTAAACCAGAGATAAAGGCACAGCTGCCACTATAGAACTTTTCAAAGGTAAATAATGTGAAAGTCCATGAAGTGTTTGAACAGAACAGTAGTGGAGGCTGGTAATATAGTTAGAAAGATCCGATGCTCTGCTCTCTTCCAGCAGTACTAATGCCTGCTCTCATCTCTGGAACATATTTGCAATAAGCTTTGTCAACAGCGCTTCCAGGTTGTTTTAAACCCGTTAATGAAAAGGGTAGATGCTTAATGTGTTTAGTGACATTGTCCTGAGCACAATCTGCGGCTGAGCTGTCAGCTCCGGCATACCAATGATGCTGCCCCGGGAGGAAGAAAGCTGCATTTTTGCTCTCTCAGATGGCTGCACAAACACTGTGAAGGCTGACACAACCGATATTGCTAAAGAGCATGGAAATTATCATTCAATAAACTGACTTACCACAGGATACCAAGTGTTTCTGTCTCCTGCATACTTTTCATTGAACTGAAACCCGCATATGATGTAAAAAAAACCTCTAATAAAAATTTGTTGTTAGAATGCATCTTCACTGTTATCAATGGAAATGCTCAATTCAAGGAAAATAGACAAATTTGAGCCACTAAGAAGTGAAACCAAGCCAGTAAAAAGTGGAATTTTATTACCATCTATCAGTTTTTAATTAAATAATGTCTTAGCAAAATACTAAGGCATCAACATCCTTATAATCTATATTTTCCACACTGAGAATAGAAGAAAGTAGAATTAGAGCTCCTGAGCACCCTCTTTTAAGCTGGAAGACCCTGGTGTGATGTAGACTCCTAGCAGTTTCAACTCACTTTCTCACTCTGATTAGTACGTGGGAATCCAGCAGGAAAACAGAACTAGGAGAAAAAAGATCGATATTGAACGTTTAGGGAAACCAATGGTACATGCTGAAAGACCTGTCTTTGTTATTCAAAGTTTGTGTCTGCTCACGTTGCAGAGCTCCTGATGCCCATTCAAACTGCTGTTATATGATGAGCATCACTTTTCAGTGCCATTAGTCACAATACCTTGGAAGCAGATGGACAGCATCTCAGCAGGAGGTATGATTGTCTCCACAGCTATTAAACACTGAAAGTAGTGAATGAAAATCCCCTATTACAGGTAGGTGAAGTGAAGGTCTGACAGGCTGAATCTTCACTATTCTGGGAAAATAATCTGCACCCTGAAAACAAATACACCAAGGAAACTCAAGGGTAAGGAAGTACCATGGGCAGGAGTAAAAAAGGGAAGATTTGGAAAAAAAGTGTATTATTTAGTAAATAGAAATTGAAATATCCAGCATAAGTCAAAGAAAGAGTGCATGGTAGTCAAAGGCAAAATCTGGTAGGTTGCATACTTCAGGATCTGCCCATAATTCTGCTTTAAATACATGATGGTGTTTAGTGCTATTTAAAAGACTTTAAAGTGCACACACAGACATGCAAAATAACTCAGTAAATCAGTAGGCATGAGGGGCATTCAAAGTAGATATGTGTCTTGGGAAAAATTATATAACTGCTTGGACTTCACAGTGTCAAATCTGGCATCAATTGATGACAAATTTACTCCATCCTCTTTCTAAGGAACTGACTGACTCCAGCCAAGCAACCCCTCTGAGATCTGCACAGTCTTTAAATGATGAATGTGAATTTTCAGCTACAGAATGGAACTTCACTCAGATTTTCAGGTGGCCCCCAGTTCATCCTGCAGGCTCTGGTGTAACCACTGTCCCAACATTTAGCAGGTTCATGACACCTGAGTGACAAATGAGTGTGTGTAAGGGATGGCTTGGACCAGAATTCTGTACCTTCATGCAAAATTAACCCTGTGAGCTCTTCTGCAGAACACAATTCAAAACAGCTCCAAGCACTAATGAACACATGTAGTTGTGTCCTTGCACCAATAGCAGAAATGTCACTCCTATTAAGTGATGTTTGACCCAGTTTCAGCCACTTTGTTGAAGACAATGTAATTTCTTTGCATGTTAAATATCATCAGTAACAATGAAGAAAGAAAGTTTAAAGCTGCATGGAAAAAAAAGTGTGTGTGTGTATACATATATATCTATATATCCATATATATTTAGATAGATAGATAGATACATCCATGTAATATTAACAAATAGCATGTGCTTCCCAAGTATGCATTTCCCAACTGCCAGGCGGATTTCCTCTTGATCTTCCTTCTACCAAAGGGGCAAAAACAGGACATGAAAATGCCTATTAAACCATCTAAAAGTTGATCAAACTATTAGATAACTTGCAAACACAAAAAATTTATCATTAGAAGACCTGTGTTTGGCATACACAGTAGGTTATCTCTAAGCTTTCATTTGGAAAAAAAAAAAACCCGGACAATATGAATAAAGAACATATCTCAAGGTACATAGTAATGGCTTCCAGCGATTTCAGGAGAATTCGTAAAGGAAAAAATTCATAATATAATTGTTTGTCTTAAGTGCCACCATTTCTGGTGGCACCCTTTTCCACACACACTTCACATTTTTCAGTAGTTATTTTTAAGTGTGAATGCCAAACCTGTGTGCAGTTTGATTCCTGAAAAGCATAAAGGTTTTTTGTGCTTATGTTGGATGCATATGATTAATACACAATAGAACCTCAAGTTATAGACAAAATACCTTAAAATTCAGGTATTTCAGACCTCTGCCTGCTCAATTTATCAGACAGAAGACAGGTTTTAATAGTGAAAATATGGGCTGTGTCATTTAAGGAATAGCAAACAATAATGGCTGGAAGGAAAGTCAACTCTCTTTATAACAACAGAAGTAGATTTTTGAGAGTGAGAAGGATTCATTATCAAAATAAAATCTCAAGGGAAATTACATATTCTCTCTCTTTAAACCTTCAATCAAAATGTTACATAAAAATAAGCATGAGAAACCACACAATTTCTCATTTTCCAGTCAGGAGTAACTAGGTAAAATTATATGCCTAGGGTCAAATAGGACATTCAGTGGTCCTGCCTGATTTCCAGTTTTATCAGTTAAATTCTCAGAATCTCCAACGTATACGAGCAGAATTATTCCATGAAAATTATTCTTCAGTAATTTTATACAGTATTAAGCATATTTTGCTTTCCTTTTAGCAGATGTAACTCTAACATATTTGGGCAGATTTATTCTGCAAAAGGTTGAACACCTGCATTGAGAATGATAAGCACATCATCATGGGTACCATACCCTTGACTAGAATAAAGAAAATCATTCTAGATCGGACAATTTATACTCATGTCTAATTTGTACTGCAAACAATCCAGTAATCGCTTTATTAAGGTTAACATTAAAGAGCCTGTTTCCTAGAGGGAAGTAATTTTATAAACGATTATGATTAAAGCATGTTCCCATTTTGTAAGGAGAAGTCTAATAGATGAATTTGCATAATATTCTGAAGAGAAAAGCTTCTAGGTTAGTGATTACTTCCAAACCTTGTGAAGCTGGTGAAATGCACATACATGAAAGAAAAGACATGTCTGGTTTTGGACCATGACAAAATTTTGACAAGTATTCACCACTCCTTATGAATGAATATTCTTTGCGTTTACTTACATTCCTTCTGCATTTTTTTTCTAAAAGAGAATGATAATGTGTGTGAGTCTTCAGTCAGAGAAACTGTACCACCAAGGACAGTGTCATATCATCACACCCCTAAGGGACACAGAACCTAAAATCCATCAACAGAGCTCAGTTTTGAGGCAGTCAAACAAGTTAGACAAGCATATAGACAAGGCCATTCTTACAAGCTAGGATTTGAAATTGTATATGTCTGATAAGAGAAAACTAAATGTAACATTTGAGCCCAGGCAATAAAATCATAGCTTAATTGTTTAGGAGCAATTAAAGCTTTCAACTAAACCTGTGTGAGTCAGGGGAAAAAAAAGAACTATTTTTTTCTGTATTCTTCTTGCCTTACTTCCCCTTTGTGCAAGAGAAGACTGCAGAAATTTCCTCAGGCACTTCCTTTATTTTGAAATTAGTGATATCCAAACAAGCAATAAATGAGACCATCTTAAAATCAAACCAAGAGACTCAACAGATTCTTTGTATATCGTGCCTCAAAAGCAAATGCCACAGCATCCTACATTAATCTGTGCAAAACCCAACACCCTTAGCAATATTAATGGGGAAGGGGGGACTGTGGGGTTTTTAAACTTGAGAATTTATGAGAACAGTGAGCTGTTCAGACCCCCCCCTGCTCCTTCAGAGACAAAAGATTGGGATTAAGTATTGGTCTTAACACTCTATACTGATTGAAAGCCATAGGTGCTGGGGGAAAAGAAAATAAAAAGATAAATAGATAAATAAATAAATACATAATTCTTTTTTTAAAGGGGAAAAAAAGAAAAAAAAGGAAATGAAAAAGTAAAAAGAAAAATGAAACTCCAGTATATCAAGGTTAGAATTTTTTTCTTAAATTTTGGATAGCAGGAGACACAGCTACATGCACTAATGAATAAAATGAAAGTTTAAATACAAAACTAATCATCAGGATTCAAGATGAAACCTTTTGCGTGTTCTAATCTGAACAACCATCTGAAAGAAAGGTATTTAGACAGAAAAAAATACGGTATGATACTGAGCATTGGCATTTTCTTTATATATTTCATATAACAAATAAGCCAGGGGACTGGCAGAAAGCAACATTATGTGAAATCTCTGGCTACCAGAGATGCTGGGTGATATCTGCATGTCATGCAGCCCCATTACCTCTCATGGATGGACACATAAGGTGAGACTTTTGAGAATTTAGGCCAATATTGTTAATAATAATTAAAATCTATATAAATCTGGTGTTCTGTGGGGGGGATCACATCTTTAGCACAGAACTAAATGCATTTCTTTCTAAATGGAAGATGGAGGGCCAGATAATCTCTTTGTTTATATCTAGGCTTTAAATCTAAGATTTCCATTCCCTGAGCGACATGGAATGAGTTAGTTAGGTGCCCTAAGACTAAAAATATGAGCTGCATAAAAGATTACAGAAGAGGTCTTTGCTCTGTATTGGCAAAGTCCCTGAAATCCTCAGGGCACTTTGTAATCAAGAAAAAACACAAATTCTGTGGAGTTGATTTTGAACATCAGCTACCTGCAATGTCCCCTCACCCAGTGCCAGCTCTGGAGTTAGCCTTAGCAAATTCAGTTCAGATATCTTCAATTCTTCAGAAGTAAAGCCAAAGTAACCATACTTTCTAGACAACACATATGTTTACACTAATACTGAGGAAAACTTTTTAAAGGTTTTGTGCTGTCTCCAATTTCCCATTTAAAAAAAAAAAATGGAGCTGTTTGGAGAAGCTTCCTAAATGACATGACACAACGGCAGGAGAAAAGAAAACATTTTTCTCCTCTTCATCAGAGCCCCAAAATAATGACTTTCTGACATTAGAGATTCTTCAATCAGACTGAGGTTTCTTTCAGTTGGCATTCATTTTGTCACTTCTAGATGAGTGGTAACAATTGGGCAAACACAAAACAAAAGTTTGTTTTTGTGCTCAAAATAGGCAACCACATGGAAACACATATTGAGCACCACTTCCCAGCAGGTTGGTGGGTTTTGTGTATTGTCAGTGCCTTTTTTTGGAGCTCTGTTATGGAGAGAGGACTGAAAGATGAGTTCCAGAGCGCCTACTTGGTGCCTGAAACGGAAGCTGGATGAAATGGAGGCAGTGAAGTCCAAGAAAGTGATCCAGAAAAGATGTGCAGCAAGGGGTTGTCACATCCAACAGACACTAACACTCCAAAAACACCTTCCTTTTGAGGCTCAGATGCTTTCCAGAGGCTTGTGCTTGTGCCCAGCTCCCACTTTGTCTCCTCAGCCTCTTGGGGACATGTCCACCCTCCGGCTGAGCCCTGCCAGGGTCGTGGTGTGAGTTCATCCCAAGGAACATCCCAAGCCCTGTGGCTCTGTGGAGCAGGAGCCAGCCCGTGGGGTGAGATGCAGTGCTGCCTCTGCCCACCTTCCAGGGCATTTGTCCTGCAGGTTTTGCTGTGGCTGCACACCACTCACATGACACCTGGTCACATCTTTGCAGCCACGGCAGTGCTGGTACCGAGGTTTCCCTCTGTCGGACTCTGTCAGGGCTAAGGGCACTGCTGAGCCTCCCTGTCCCTGCCCAACCCTCCAGGTTCCTCTTGGTACAGTCATAGCCCAAGACATCTTTTCAGCCCCTGAGGACTGTCAGTCCCTGTGCTGGGACCCCAGGCACCCTTGTGCTGTTTTCCCACCCATGGCTGACATCCTGTCCCTGTCCCTGTCCCTCTTCCTGTCCCCAGTGCCCAGGACTGAGGCTGTCCTGCTCCCGGCTGGGGGCCGGACGGACACTGACTGCAGCCCCAGGGAGCTTCTGCAGCCCCCAGCTGACCTCCACGGACAATCACCAGCCCATGGGGTATCCTGGCAGGTCACTTTTCACCTGCCTGGCCATGGGCTTCCTCAACCTCTGCCCATTGTCCAGTGTCTGTCCATTTTGCAGCCTCCCAGCGCAAAGGAAAGTGTCATTGGCCATTTCTGCCACTCCGTAAATCCCTGGCAACGTGAAACCAACGTGGAGAGTAAGGAGACATCTGCTTCTGTCAACTGTCTTTTTTCCTTCTCTACCTTTAAAAATGCTCCACTGCACCCCTCAGAGAGAAAAACAGCATTACAAATGTATTGAAACAAGCTGTCATTGCCCTAAAATTTCTTTTTACAAGCAAAGGAAATTCCACTACTCCAGAATGACAACCGCAGCGCTTCTGAGAAACCTCTGTAAATCCTGACTGTGCGCAAGCATGTTGCTTTAGCCAGGTTTGTTATTTGGAAATACTGGGGAAAATGTGATGAGAAAGCCTGTTTCTTGGGAACTCCAAACCAATAGTGAGATTGAAACTGCAGAAATTTTCCCTGCAGTGAATCAAAGCCTGAAAACCTCCTAATGGTTCGCTCATCGTTACACAAATGCCTCTACATAAATCAGTCAAGTATAATGAGGCAATAAAATTTAATTCATGCACAAATATCCTGGCAATCAGCTATGCTGGAAATAAAATTCAGAGCACTAAATAGCAACTTTGGAGGGTTTCCTGAAGCAAGATTTAGGCAATTTTTGTCAGAATATGACATGATCTGTTTAAATCCATGACAATTTTCATGCATATTATCATGTTTTGCCACAACTGAGAACCATGGCAGTGCTGGAACCAAGATCTCCCTCTGGCAGACACTGTCAGGGCTGAAGGGACTGATGAGCTTCTCTGCAGAATCTTTTTGGTTTTACAGTTCAGATTATGCTAGTAATCAAATAGAAATAGTATTTACTGGAGATTTACAACTGACTTGCAAAAATATACTTGGCATCTAAATTCAAAACTTGGCATATAATGGACTGTCATAAGAACTGCCCAAAAAACATTTTCCTTCCGTTCTCAAATTTTACATACAAATAAATAGAGGCTCTTGGATTTATTTGTTTGTATTAAAAGAATGGACTTTATCTTTTCAAACATATTTTTTGCACATGTGTAATTCTCAAATGGGATGAATCCAAGTAAAATACCATAAAGTTCATATCAATGTCTTTTATTAGAGAGGTTAAAAGTAGCTAAAATTGAGCTAAAAATAAAGTATGTTGAGTCGTTTATTTTGTTAAATGGAGGGAAAAAAACCACATTTGAGTTTCTTACCAGCCATACACTGCTTTAATGCTTTGAAGGCAGTGTAACATCCCCCAGCCCATGGCATTTCCCTATGTCATGCAGAGATTATCTCTCATTTATATTAGAGACACAAGTAGCAGGCAGCAGCCAAAAGCATGGAAGATGAGCCCTGAGTTTGATTCAGCTTGTGCTGACTGAAGTCCTACCTAGGCCCACATCCTTTTTCTCCCTCCCTTTTAGTATTGAGCCACTGACTTAGAAAGAAGAAGGTCAAATGATTTGTTTCTTTAAGCAACAAAAGAGTGGGAAGACACACAATATACATTCTGAGCAAGGAGGTTGCTCCTCCTTGTCTCTGGAGCCCTCTATTTTATCCCATTGTTCAGCCAACTCAGCATCACTTCCAAATGCCTTGAAGTAGAGTGAGTGTCCTGCCATGGCACACATTAGAGAGTGGTGGACTGAGGTCTTGTGAGGAGGTACAGACCTCAGGGATTTTCGAGATTTTAAGGACCAAACCACTTTAAATACTCAACTTAAAAGTCACCATTCAGCCCTTTTTCCTCTCCCCGTTTTTGCCTCACTTCCTCTGCACGTTGACACAAAGAATGATGTGAGGGAAACAGTGAAACTCCTTGAACTTTCCTACTCTTAGACTCTTAAACAAATTTTTCCTTGGAAAGAGAAATCTGCCCCAATACCCTGAGACCAAAAGAAGGAAAAATAAAGTCAAGTGAAGTACATAGGGTTTTTTCCAACAAAGCTCAGAGGGGATTCTGGCATGAGACAATAGTCTGGAAAGAATCAGAGAATATAGTAAAAAGAATGTCTGAAGGACCTCCTGAGATGAAGCCAAGAAAGGCAATTTTTTGACTTCTGTCCAGAAATATTACCCTTTCAGGAACTCAGGTCTGGCGAATTTTTTAAACTGTTAACTATATCCTTTTAGGTAACCACTGAGCTGAGGAGTGGAGTAGATAGAAGAATTAATATGAATGACTCAGATTCCACGTAAATCCAGATTAGCAGCAGTTTGGGCATCATGAGCTTTTGCCTATTTCCTCCTTTTTGCTCTTTCTTTTTTTTTTTCCTTGCGGCTTCAACTGTGTAAGATATAACAAACAATAAACTTTGGTCCCCATACAGACCAGATGGATGAAAATAGTTTATGGGAGTTCAAGTATGATAAGCTCATGATGCCTTGTGGATTTAAAAGCCTTCTGCCCCTGAGCTCTGTGACTCATTCATCTTCAGAAGCCAAGTTTTCTCAAGTAATTCAGGAGCTGACTGGCTCAGACCCATGGCAGTGCTAGGGAAGCATGGAACTGCTACGAATGTTCAAAAGCTCTTCCTTGTTTTGAGATAATGTGGCATAAAATAAGTCTCCCTTGAACAGATTCAGACCTCCTGCCAGACACCGCTCCCAGTGTGCACACAGACAGCTCCTGAAGCTCTACTGATGGGTAGCAATTTGTTAAATTGCCATAATTCTGGATGGATTAAGGGCAAAGGTCTCATATATTACAGCTACAGAAATAAGTCGCGTCTTTTGATTGGAAACCCTATTGCTATTTCAGTAAAGGAAGGTTAGACATAACAGCTCCAGCAACACGATCACTATTTCCATTCCTTTTACCTTGACACTGTTCTGCCTTAATTTTTTTCCCTTATACATCTTCAAAAAATCATGCAATGTCATTGGAAGAATATCATTCCTCACAAAGGGATGCATTGGGTAAATGCTGCTGCTGTCTTGTATTTCTCCCATCTCCACAGTTTCTATATCCCTCCGGTCTTTTCGGTTTCTTTAAAAACACCATCACCCCATGAAACCCAGTACTCATAAATTTAATTACATATCTGTGGTTGGTTGGCAAGAATGTTGTAAAAGTCTCCTGTATGTACAAAAATTCACTAAGACCCTTAGGTTTTGCCGCTCTCTTTCCATACTTTTCTAATGTCTTTTTAAGAATAGTATGATTAAATATCTTAGCAAAATACACATTCATCCATGCTTTTACCATGAAAACATTTTTTAAAGTATTTTAAGCATGTTTTGGAATAGTATTTTCCATTGCTAGAAGAGTCCTTGGGAAATATAATTAATTTTTGAAGTGGCACTCATTCAGGTTTTTTTCTCATTCGAAGGACTGAAAATTGTGGCACTAACTTCAGTGTTGACAGGGTCATATCTGCTATGTAGATCTTCCTAGTTAAAAAATTATGTTGGATCATCATTCCCTTCTAATCCAGGCTGATTTTTTACAAAGAAACAAAGTTTCCTTAGACCATGCTTCTGCTTTGATCTTTTATCTCTGTTTAATTAAGAACTCTGATTCATTTTTACCTTGCCAGAATATCTTGTATCCCTGATTCATTTTCCCTTGGCTAGATTAAAAAAAAGTGACTCTTGGCTGCTTTCCACTTTTACCTTTGCATAGATGGTCAATAAAAGTGAGTAACATTTTCCTTCTTATTAATTTTTAGCCTTTTACATTGGCCCTTCTCCCCAGAGGCTGTAGCCTTTCTGTCCTCCTTGCTCCAATTCTTGTAACTTTACCAATGAAAGGCATTTGCTTCCTGCATGTAGTAAACTCTTACTAACACACCTTAGAAAATTTTTTATTCCATTTCCCCTGCAGCACAGAGTAGCACTGTGCTTGGATAGGATTTTTTGCAATGGATACATTTGGCCTCATTAAATCATTACAAAATAAACCAGAAGGAGTGGGTTCCAACCATTATAGGGGAGATAAACACTTTTTAAAATGTGGCCTAATTAAATAATTACTCAATAGACCAAAACAGTTCTGATCTGTCATGTAGCTAATGTGCAGTTTTCAAAAACTACCTAATTAAAGTAATTACCCAATAGAGCTGATGGTTCTAAATGAGCCACTACTTTTCTTTGGGTACTTGGGGCCCAGATTAAAACAACCTGATTGCATCATTTCTTTAAGAAGGTATATGTATCAATCAAGAACATATTAGGCTCTTCTCCCACTTCTATTACTTCTAAACATTTTAAAGATTCTTCAGTGATCACAAACTTCTGTGACCTCTGGGTGTTGAATGAAGGGGTGTTTCAGTTCCATGTTAAAATCTGGGATGCCTCTTCAGTGGCAGTGTGATCCTTCTTTTTTTTTTTCCGTTTGCTGTGCTTTCACTTAAAAAGAGATATCAGTGACCCCTTTGTAAATGCAGTCTCTTTGTATGACACCTCCTTATCCTACCCTAGCACCAATATAGAGACCTGGGGTGCCAGTGTGACATGCTACAATTGACTGGCCAATTCTCATCACTGAAATATTTTAGCAGCAAAGCATTCCTAATACAAATGCGTTTTATACAAATAAAGTTGTGCTTTGCTTGGAATCATTTAATCTCCCTGCTCTCCTTCTCCCTCCCCCCACACTCCTCAGATGAAAAGGAAGCCTCAGCAAAAGCGTAGTTTTGCCAATATGACTGTGCTTACACCAGCGATTTCACCAGCACAGTTCTGTCAATCACACATCACACTTTACCACCCTCCTCATCAACAGAGCTGCTCCAGCAAAATTTTGTATTACAGACCTGACCTGAGCCTCATTAAAGTGACCAAGGGTCATAGGCTATAAAGGCACACAGACATGTTTGGAAAACAGCAGCTTCCTATCTTCTCTTTAGTTTAATTGGTTTTGAACTTAAATGGAAGCTGACCTTGTTTTCAAATTTTGACCAAAAAAAAAATTTCCATGGCTACTTTTGACTGGTTCATTTTTTTAGCCACAGAAATCTGTTATCTTTTCAGCTGTACTTTGACAATTCAGCTATTTTAACACCCTGATCACAGGGCTATGCCAGGAGGTGTTTGAAGGAGTATCCAAAAATAAGAGGATCAAGAAAATGGGGTAAATTTTTGTAAAAACCTGGAAGGAGACCAATATAAGGCAACTGGAAAGAGATGGTTGGAGGAAATAGATCCCAATACCAAAAGTGACTTCAGTCGAAAAAATCTGCGCTTCCAGATGACCTTTTTTACTTGGTGGCAGACAGGAGTTTCCCAACTTTAACTATAGTATTTCGTTAAGGAACTTATACAAAGGTTTGGATATTTAATTTTTGTCATGCAGGTGTGAATATACTGTATTTATTCTTAGAAACATACTGAACCTTCTGTGACTCTCTTCATTGGCATCTGTCATTAAATGGCGTTTGTTATTCACTGTTCTCTTCCCGCTACCATAATGAACCCTATAGCCCATGTCTGTTCTTGTGTTGGCCTAATTGACTCCAAAACTTCACAGACATCATACAAACTAACTGAGGTCCTCTCGCTATGACAGTGAAACCCCCAGCCTTCACTACAGTGTGACAACATTACTGCTGGGAACAGTGAAGAACAACAGCAGACAACACATATGCGTGTCTGGAAGAGCTTTGACTTGGAACAGGGTGAAGAAAGTGTTGAAAAGCGAGCAGAGACATGAGAGCCCTGAACTTAAATCAAAACCAGGCTTATTAGAACAGTGAGCCTACTTTCAGGATTTTCTCTTGTTTAAGATTAACCAAAGTGACAATATGCCAAAAGAAACAGTTTTGTTTTAGTCTGGAAAAGAACACATTAGTTAATAATGCAAAGCTTATCCTTGTTTTTACAGTAACTGCAGCTGAGTAACTGAGATGATAAAATTCCAGTGCAGAGACTTTTAAATGTTTATATTTCATAGATACAAAAAGATTATAATTATGATCTCCATTTGCCTTAGAAAGAACTTACGTTTTCTTTTGTCAAATCTCTGCAGCAAATACAGCAACAATCCAGATTTTTCAATAAGAGCATTGAGCTTGTGATTTCTTGAAAAATTAACTTTTCCCTCAGCCATATCAATCATTCAAATATTTTCATAAGAGGCGATCTTTGACATACGTGATGAGACTGACTTTGATTCTTGGGACAGCATATTTGGTTATAGATTTCTTTGTTCTGTGAATGAAAGTCCTCCTATGTGTTCTTTGTGGATACAAGGGAGGAAGCTTATTAAATACAGGGTCAGGACATACGTTTGAGGTGTGCAAAGATGTAATAATTTTCTTCTGCTGCTAAAGGGCAAGGAGAATGGTACAGCCTTCATATCTTCTGTCTGTTAAACTAAGAATGGAATGAACAGTCCCATTCTGCAATTTTCTTGTATTGTAGTTTAAAGTATAATACTCTTAATTTCTTTCAGCATTGTGAAAAATCCTGAAATAATTTCTTTCTTGTTATTCTTTAGTGATTATTGCTGTGGAAACCCAGGAGGGGAAGGGGGTGCAGGAACTGATGCATTATAAAAATTTAAATTACAGCATGATGTGATAAAATGAGAGACTGAGGATAAAAGATAGGCTTATACAAGAAGTTTTCAGTTTTATTTAAAATATTTTCTTTTTTTTTGTTGTTTCTTTTTGGAACAGCTCATTCACCAGATCTGGGGTTCAGTTCTGATTACATTACATGACTGGGCAGAGGAGCAAGGATATACATCTTTATTCCTATTCAAAGAAATATACTTTGTTTAGGAACACTTAGGCTATAGAACCAACAGCCGTAGGATTCTGGGGATGTCAGATGCACAAGCAGGTTGAAAGAGAGATTAGGACAAGGGATAATGACTTTAAAAGGAAAGATGAGAGATTTAGGTTGGATATGAGGAGGAAATTCTCACTGTTAAGGTGGTGAGGCAGTGGCACAGGCTGCCCAGAGAAGCTGTGGATGTCCCATCCCCGGAGAGGTTCCAGGCCAGGCTAGACAGGGCTTTGAACAACCTGATCTAGTGGAAGGTGTCCCTGCCCATGGATCTCAATGACCTTTAAGGTCCCTTCCAACCCAAGCCACTCCACAATTCTGTGATTCTAATCAAATTCACAGAGGATGGTCTTGTTACTGGCAATTAATCGTTACACTCCAAATCCAACCTTTACCTCAGAGGATCTCTACATTACTGATCAGCCAAAAATGAGCAGTATGACTCTGAGAGATGTGCTGTACTTGCCCTCATTCTGAGACTGAATTTTCACAGTACTTTAAGATGATATAAGTGCTGTACTTCCTCCTGCCCTGGGCATGTAATTCCAGCCTCATTCCTTTATCCAGCTGGTCCAGGAAGCTATTTCAATTGGAAACTGAGTGATGTCAGCCAAGTCATCTTCCTGATCTCATCATGTATGCATAGTTGTTTAATAAATTTTTTTTATTTTCTCTAATCTTCTGTTACTGACAGATTTACTGTGGTTTATGAAGCTGTACAAACCTCTGGTCCATCCCAGTAAAGTGAGCTTAATGCTACATCCCTCTGAGCCCTCCCACTCTTACCCATATCCTCCAATGACGGGAATGTGGGCGGGGAATTGTGCTGACTGAACTTTTGATTTAAGGAGAACTATCTACAGTCAAAAATCTAATTCATAGCTGTGCAGGATGCGTTAATTATTGTGCTTTTCTCTCAAGGTAACAGGCAGGTTGAAAAGTAGCTTGCTCCTATGAAACTGCAGCGGTGTAGTCTGAGCTGGTGATCCCTACATGGCAGTAGTGCTATCACTGCTCTTTAGAAATAACCCCCTCTAAGGAATCCACAGATCTCCTGACCTTTTTCAGCATTTGGTTTGTCTTAAACTTCGCTGGAGATGGTTTTTTTTCTACCAGCAACTGCTCTACAACATCTCTAACACTTCTCTTCAAAGCTGCTGTTAAACTAATCCTTAATTTTCTAAGCCCATCAGCTCAGTGTGTGGTAAGGTAACAAGAAGATAAGAGCTCTTGGCATGTGCCTGTGTGCAGCTGTGTAACCTTTCCCACTCCGCAACACTTATCTGACTTCAAGAGGAAGGCATCAAAAATACAGCATTGTGAATTATTTCCACAGCACACGGGTCTGGCTGTGCAGTGTTTTCAACCCCCCTCTGGCTCAAGTGCCACACATATTTTCTGTTGCATACATTCATTGCTGAGCTCCAGTGAGAATGGCAGCAGTGTCCTGAACCAACAAAAGCACTTATTCATATTACCTTTGAGATTGCCACCATTCCCACTGAAGTCAATAGGGACACAAGGGTTAACAGTTTAAACAGATGCCTCAGAGCTTCTTGACTTGAGAACAAAAATTAAATCCCGGGGCTGTTAAGTAAAACTCCTTAACTCGGGTTTTGGATTCTCTGAAGAGTGAGAATTCTCAAAGGGGAATGTCTGTGGAGGAAACCAAGAATTAACAGTGAGGTTACAATAATATTAAGCTAGTTATTACAGTCAGGGGAAGCCAGAAAGAAAAAAAAATACACACACTAAAACACAAACACACAGTATTTCATATTCAAAATTTTTAAAAGTTTAAATTTATCTTGAAATATTGAAATTCCATTTCATGTTATTATTTTTATCATAATCACAAGAAATATCTTTCTCATTAAACACTACAATATTTTAAGGGAAGAAAATACAAAGAATAGAGGATTCAAATAACATTAAGTAATTCATAATTGAAAATCCTATTTCATCCTGGAATTTAAAATGTTTTCCATTTGACCTAAAACTTAAAATTAAATTTGCATTTCTGTTGCAGAGTTACATCATCTTGACCCAAAAGAAGTAGTAGCAGCAGTAGCGATTTCTTTTTGGAATATTCTTTTTCAATTTGCAATCCATTTACTGAGCCAAAAATGTAGTGTTCTAGATCGTCTACTGAGTGATGGTGAGGATAGATAGAGAGGGAAAGCAACTTTTGGTGGGTGAGATTCTGTCTTGTAAGGGTTTTTACTCTAGCAAGCATGAAAGAACTTACCTTTTCAGCCCCTTCAGCTCTTTTTTTGGTGACAGTTGTTTTTTCTACCTGAAGATATACTCTGCGTTAGAGGAACAGATAAAGAACGCCAGTGATTGCCTGACTTTGTTTCTGTTGTCATATTTTTGATGCTATCTTGGTTTCTGTGGGTCAGAAGGCAACCACCCTTGTCTGTCTCCCTGCTGCTGCCACTTAGAGCTCTGCACAGTGGCCCCACTGTGTTACCAAGTTAGAACAAAGGCACTTTTCACCCATTTATCACACAGACAGCTGAATACACATGGTGTAAAACATTACAGAATCAACCTCCAAATCCTTCTGCTTAATGGCATTGTATTCCAGCACCAATTGTTCTCTAGACAAAGAGGTGCCATAGGGCACCAGAGGGAAACATATCATTTTAGAGTGTAACATATCACAGAGAGCAGTTGTGAAAGATGTCGCTGCCCATGGCAGTGGGGCTGGACTCGGTAATCTTTAAAGGTACTTTCTGACCCAAACTGTTCTGTGGGAACATAATTCACACAACGGTGTTTGTAGGAGGGTTTTGTTTTGTTTTACAGTTAAGTGACATTTTGGAATAGCAAACAAAACAAACAAACAAAACAATTAGCTGTCTCAGAATTACACAGACAAGGTTTCCTAATATGAGGCTTCAAGGTCACTGCTGGGATTTTGGAAAGCTGATATAAAGGCTGGGGTGATGAGTGGTCTCAGTAGGACAGGGAAAGGGTACAAGAAAGGAAGGAAATGATGAGCCTGTGAAGGGATTTCTAATTTTCCCTTATAAAAAGATTTTCCCCCGTTGCCTTTGAAAAGTGCCATCAATACCACCAAGAATGTGAGACAAAATGCTGGACACACTGAACTTAACAGCAGAGCTACTGTTGTCTTGTACAGGCTATGATTTCAAACAGAAGCAGCAGTATGAAATCCAATTTAGACCTATTTGAAAAACCTGAATATCCTTTTAGAGAGTCCCTCACCTTTTACATTGAGTAATCAAAACTAGAAGCTTTAGAGTGGCTGAATATAATTGTAAATAGCCATCATCATAAATATCCACATGGCAAATGTGTAAAACACCACATTCTAAATAATAGTACCTTCCTAGTTCAGTATTAACCCACAGCTATACTGGCTTTATCTTCAAGTAAAATACTGTAGCATTGAACTCTAATGAAATATTTTAATCTACAGCTACCAAGATTTGTTTTAGTTGTTGCTATTTTTGTTGCTCCTATTATTATTAACTATTGTTATTAACTATTATTATTATTTGCTTTCTTTCTGTTTACTTTGCTCTGTAGATGTCTGGAACTGTTCATGTCAAACAGTGGTTTAGTGATGTACATAATCAAACATGATTTAAAACTAATATTCTATGGAATCTGAACAATGTATAGTCTCTCACAGAAGATGATGGACGAATAGTTCAATAACTGGCATGTGCTGGCTATTTTCAAGTTCTTCAATCTTTTTTTGATCTCTGATCAAACTGTGTTTGTTTTGAATACATGGATTTAATTTATATAATATACACTCAAATTTTAACTTGGGGAGGAGGAAGAGGGAGTGATTCCTTGTACTCCAGGGATGTCTAGAGCAACTTATCCAAAACACTGCAAATTTTCATCTCCAACTCCAAGAAGATCAACTAAAGAAGATACTTTTCAGAATTAAAATCTGTCTGGATGTTTTACTATTCCCCCAGGATACAGATTATTGAATTTGAAGAAAATCATATGCTGAATAAATAAATAGTTGAATAAACAAAGCAGGATTTCTCCAACAGGAAACACACACTGCCAATCTATGGTGACTTAAAGTCATTATTTGGGATTCCCAGCAGGAGACAAAGCTTTGTACTGAACAAGACAGAAACTCAACCTGAGGTGTCTTTCCCATTTCTCACAGAGCAGTTGAATCACCAGGCTCTTGGGGTATGGGGGAGTCTTCTTTTTTTTGCCTTGCTCTTCCCTAACCCTTCCCAAACCCTTAATTTCTTCGGAACTCTGTTACTGTGGGAAGTTCCCATTACAATAAAGTGGAATTTCCCAAGGACTGAAACTCTGTCATTAGAAAATTCCCAATTATTTCTGCTATTATTTCTCCTTAAATTAGCTGCCTAAGCACTGCTGGGTGAAGATTTCAAGTTCTCAATATCAATGAAAACCAGCCGTATCTCCTAGGAACTTTAAAGGGCATTTCTCAGGGGAGAAAGAAGAGCCCTAAGGTGCTGCAGCTGCTAATTGTAGTTCTGGGACTGGTGATAACACTCACACAAATATAAGTTTTTAAGAGATTTTCAGACGCATGTTTCTTTCTTGATAGAGTACTTAAGTTATTGAATCAGAAAAACAAAACGACAGTGTATTACTCAGTTTACCATTGGATCACGTTGTGGCATTTTAATAAGAATACAAAAATGTAGTAAGAGCTTACTAAGCACTTCTGAATAACAAACAAATCCATAAAAATCTGAAATTTAAATGGATTTTTAGATATTCTGCAAGCAGAAAAAGGATTGAAATAAATCAGATACATTATTTAGCACAAAGTACTCTCCCAAGTCCTCTTTTTTCCCCTTTTTTCTTTATCTAGCAAGCTACAGAACCAGCCATTGCTTTCTGGGGATTTCATTAGCATGTGGAAGACATATTGTAACAAAGCTTGTCCACTAGGGAAGTATTATCTTTTACTGGCAATCTGTGAGTGCTACTGAAAAATGACCTTTTACTATCAAAATATTAATATCTTTATCTCAAGAAAGAATTTGAAATCTAAACCCTGCATAAAAATGGGATATAATTTTTCTTTGCACTCCATGGATATGGATGCTTCATAATGTCTGTATAAATCTCTGCTTTACATGCACCTTGAGCCATATTATATGATAACTAGAAGTTATTATATTTCATAAGGCTATTATAGTGTTTCTGTAGTATGGAATGAAAACTGTAGACTGCACATATTTGTATCCTGTGCACAAAACCTTTGGTTTTCTCTGACAGACGGACATGGATAGTGGGCAGCAAGAATTAATATCTGCGTGAAACTGGATCTGAAACAGCAGTGCATCACTCAGCTTAGGGGTTTACTTACATTGCTGTCATTCTCCTGATTCTAAAAGAGCAGCAGAGGTGACAATGATGATCCCTTTGTGCTGTTCATGCCATCACAGTGCTTACATCACTTCATTCATGACTTTGCAGCGCCTACATCGCTTCATTCCAGGGAAAGAAGTCCCACATTGCCATGTGAAGAATGAATTACATTGCTGTTTATGTGTGCCTCTGAGTCCTGGGGCATTGTCCCACCCAGAGGGAAATTGGTGATGGGGAAAGAAAGAATGAGAAGGGCTGTCCCAAAACACAGGTCCAAATCCAAAGCCCAAATGTTTAAATTGGTTCTTGATTCAAAAGTTTAAGCTTGGTCTCCATTTTTTTACAAGAAGGGAAAAAATTATTTATGGAACAAATGCTGAGATTACAGAAAATGGAAAGATGAAGGTACATTACACACATGTGAGAAGTAACACACAATCCTTTTATACAGATAAGAACTGAATCGGTTGGTCTATTTGGGATAGATTATTTCTTGCAGAATTTCTGTGAACTTACACCTTGAACAACAAATGTGACTGTTTCTTCCTCCATGTAGTCATACTATTTCAGTCTATTAAGTAGTCAGGAAAGGAAAAATTTATTTAAAAATATTTAAATGGATTACTGAGGATATCAATAAGCATTTTAAAGTGCTCCAGTTGAATTACTTTCCTTAGGACTCAGTAGGTAAGCCTTAACTCATGAGCCAAGGACAATCTCGGAAATTCTTGCATAATTAAGATAATGGAATGGCTTGATAAAATCAGAAGGGACAGTCCAAATCCTTCCCCCTTACCACCAACCTGAAACTGATGTTTCTGCCTTTGATTCAAATCTAGTACTCGGTGAGCTGATTTAACTCACTAAACAAGCAGAAGAATTAATCCAAGAAGAAGTTGGTAACGTTATTTTGATTTGGCTTAGTCAGCTCCTGTAAGAAAAGCATATGCTAGAATTTAACCTTGCACTTCAGTTCTACTGATATCCACAGGAATTCAAGAGCATGCATACTGTTCAGCAGAGGCTTCCTTTCATGAAACCAATAGTTCGTCATAAGGAATAAGCAGAACTCAGAAACTGGAGCCTCTTCTCAGATGTACTGAGAACAGAGGGCTTAAAATGGGTCTACTTGTCTTTTTCTCCATCTCTCTGAAGATACCAGTTCACTTCTAGAGGGGAGCCATTCCTTTTAGTGGTGCTAAGATTTTATCTAAAACAACACACAGACCAAAATAAAACCTCAGGTAGAAGCATCTAATGCTGCATGGTTTAAAGTGACTGCTGTGACCAAAAATTCAGAAGGACAGCATAAGGTTTTTAAGAACTTGCAATTATCCCTATTACCTAAACAGTCGGTGTGGAAGTTTAAAAAACAGCATTAATATTAATGTTCCTACAGCAACACTCTGCAGTTGGAGATTTTAGGTCAGCTTCATTTTAGACGGATAAATAATGAATTGAAGTGCCAAGCCATTTTGTGGAAACATCCTGTAATGCAAATGCCTCTTAAAGGCAAAAGAGACTCATGCTTAGAAATACAACAGAAAAATCTGACTCTGATGAGTCCTAAGTAACTACATTGCAATTTT
Source organism: Origma solitaria (assembly GCA_013397895.1). NCBI lineage: Eukaryota > Metazoa > Chordata > Aves > Passeriformes > Acanthizidae > Origma > Origma solitaria. The sequence goes on from VZRL01004872.1 coordinate 1,856,611, forward strand.
TAATAGATTCCTGCCCTCATCTACTTCTGCGAAAACTTATGCTTTTCCTAGGCTGCACCTTCCAGTAGGGGTCTGATTTAATGGTGGAAGTAAAGGTATTAATGTCTGTACTGTATTGCCAACCTTTTTTGGGAAAGGTAGAAAAAACTTTTTGCCATACTGCAGTCATCATAATTCACCATCCAGGTCTGTGGTATAAAATTCAGTGTTGAGGTGTGAACTGAAGAGGTGAGGTCTCAATAGATGTATTACTCGGCCGTCCTGTTTCTAGCAAGAAAACACTAGCAAAATCACTGAGAACTTTAAAATCTCGAATTAACAGAATCAAAAATGTTCATACTTTGCTACCAGAGCTTCAAGCTCTTTTGCCCCCAGATCCTAAGCTGCTTTGGTAGGATTCACTGGGACTATTTAGAGAGTCATAAACGTGTTTGTTGTTTCAGACTTCAGTTTGACTAATTAATCAAATTGCATTATTTTTAATAGGTTTTTACAAATTAGATTTAGGGTAGAGTTTATGTTCTATTTAGCCTGTGTTTTAAATGAAGTCCGGTGAAGTTTCAGTATTTACGACTAAGTCTTATACATGATATCAGGAGACCAAAATGAGCTAAAATAATTGGTCATTAGCATCCTTTTCTCTCTTTTCCAAAATCTGCAGGAACAAATAGTTTGTGTTTCAGTAACATTAGGCAATTCTTACCACCTTCACTTTCAGTGTTGAGCGCAACAAAAGAGCAATCATAAAGGCAGCAAGACAGGACAAACCGCAAGTGGGAATCACCAGTTCATGGAGAAATATAAATTCATACAGAATAAAAACCTCTGCAAAAGAGAAGGCAGAGGCTTTTTTTTTTTTTTTTTTT
>VZRL01004872.1:1859738-1877710 GCA_013397895.1 Origma solitaria
AAAAAAAAAAAAGAACAAACTTTGTTCATATTTTCTAATAGTCCTGGTTCTCTATTCTTGGAACAGATTCTGAGTATGTGATAAGAATTATCAAATTATCTTGATCACCCTGAAAAACAGTTTCCTCCTTGACCCATCATATGCTTACCCATGATGGCATTATCACTGAGGGATGGAGGAATGCGGCACACACAAATGGATTACTCACTCACAGGTTCCCTGCCATTGATGGCAACCACATCACACAGACTTTAAAATAAATTTATAAAGCTCCACTTTACAAAAAAATATATTTTATCCTCTTAGACTCCTTTAAAGACCTATCAACTGCTCTGATATTTGAAGTAAACTGTGAGTTTGTGAGCTCACCTTTGATACTGAGGCAAGCCAGAATATGGAATTAGTGTCCAGCAGGAGACAAACACAATAAGTCAAAGTACCACAGACATAAAGAGAGGAAAGAGGATTCAGGCATCTGTTTTGGAAATGTCAAAACAAAAACAAAAAAACCAAACCAACCAAACAAAAAAACAACAAAAAACAAACAAAACCCCAAAACAAACAAACAAAAAACCCAACAAAACAAAAAAGGTTGTTCCTGTTTATCAAAATGGAAGACTTCAAAGTGCTATAAGGCAAACCTGGAACAATCTGCTAAAAAGGGGGTGTTTCAAGCTGAAATGTGGCAGAAAAACAGGAAAGTAATGTTAAAGCAATATTACCCTGCAGAATATATCAATATTAATAAAAATCTAATTAAGATTTTATTTGCTAAAGACTAGAAGACATCAACTATTTTCATGAAGGTAGAAATAAAGACAAGGACATCTATTCAATAAGGGCAGGACTTGGTTGACAAGATGTGCATAACTACATTGGAGATGCCTGGGAAGACCTCAAATTCCTACTTTATTATGACAATATATTCTAAGGCTTTCCAAGGGCTACTTCTCTCCACTAATCTTAAAGCAAGCTGAGGACCAGCTGAGCTGTAGGTTTCTGTAGTTAAATAAAATTAACCCCATCGTGATGTCTCAGTGATGCAATTATTAAATGTTGTGAGTGCATGTGCATAAAGATTTCAAGTTGTTGCAATATTTAAATGATGATTTAAATATTGAAATGGAAATATCATTACTATATTCACAGTATGATGCTTTGTCTTTGACTGTTATTTTAGTTTGGTTGTGACACATGTTCTTAAAGAATCCTTAAAATGGAGATGATTGACTGCTGGAATTTAAGTGCCAAATAGTGAGATCTGCTGGCAGTATATGGATAATTCCATTGTATCATCCTGCCAACATTATTACGTCATGCATCTGGAAGCACATCCACATAATTATGTGTATGAATCTGATTAATCCCATTCAGTTTCTCACTTGCAGAGAACTTAGAACACATGTCAGGATTTGTGAGATCAGAGGCCATGACTTCTGACAGCTGAACACTTAAGAACCTCACTGCACTAGTTTCTTGTTCATGGGCCCAGTAGTATTCACTAGGTTTTTTCATAGGCTCACCATCCCCACTGGAGGCTTGGGAAAACTGTGCCCTTATTCCACTTGTTTTGGGGAAAAGTATGGTTATTAAGTTAACAGCCACCTGAAGGCTGAGCTGAAATGCCAACTTGCTGTGAAGTGGCTGAGAAAGAGGATTGCAGTCATTTACTGAGGTCAAGCAGAAACACAGAACAAAGACTTGTGGTTAAATAACATCTTAAACTTCTGCAGTTAAATAAACTAAAATCAATGTCTTAGCTATGAGAGAATTTTTATTTGGTAACATGAGTTTGATACTTTGTACTTACACAAGGAGTATTGTACAAGTGTGCATTAAAAAAAGTATGCAATTTTAAATACACAAATGTGGGGATTAATTTTAAAAAAGCAAAGATAACAGCAAAATAAAAACGTTTTATACTGCAATGGTTAAAAATATGTTGAGAAAGTATTTAAAAACTGCTCTGTACTCTGATGGCTTGGAAAAGGTAAACAAGACATTAAAAATGCAAATTAAGGGAAAAGATGTTATCCAAGTGGAACTAGTCTTGGAATTTTAAAAGAGACAGTGAAGGGACTGGGTTATAATTATACCTTTCTAACATCTCTTTTTTTTATATGAATGTGTCATTTCACTGTTTCATGGGAGACTGCACTGGGGCTGTATGTGTATTCAGATGAAAGAAGATGATGTGACTGAGAAAAGCAAAGGAATTCCCTTTTTGGCGAGCTTCCCTCCTGAGCACAGCGCTGCCTTCAGAGACCTGTGCCTCCAAACCCATGCTTACATATAAAGCTTGCTGTAAATGGAGAGGAAAAAGACATCACCCCCTCAAAGCAAATGAACAACAACAAAAAACCCTCCTTGAAAATCCTGTGCTTGACTGAAACTAGGGGAGTTATTTCATGCTGTATTACCACAATGATTAATTTTATTTTGAGACTTATAAAAGGACTAATTGCTCTAATAAAAATTAAAATGCCTTTGCCTAATAAAAAGATCATCTTGCAATCTGATATTTAGTGTTTTCAAGTGACTAATTTAATGGCAGTAACCTTAAAAGGGCCTGATTTGTCAAGCTGTCTCATCACTGCTGCAGCTTGGGCTACAGCTGCTCCGATGAGAATTGCTCCTTCCTGTGAAACCAAAAGATCTTGTCTGCCAAATTCAAGAGGGACAGCTTATTTGAAAACTATGTCTAGCAGTTACAGCGTTAGTTTGAATAAACAGTTCCTCTTTCCTCGAGCCGAGCCGTTTCAACTGCTGTGTTTCCAGTGTTTGTTTTGCCCTGCCATTTGCACTGCTGTGTAATTGTTCAAAGGATAGGTGACCTCAATTAATGTTGATTTGCTGTTTACTCTGCAGCTCAGTCTGACCCAGCACGCACTGAAGTCAGAACTCCATTGTACTTCAGCTGCAGGAGCTGGATGTCGGTCCACACACTGCAATACAAACACTGACTAAGCCCAAGTGCACATGAACAGCTGGGCACTAACTCTTTCTAGTCCTCTCCCCCTCTTAAGACAAGGGTTTTTCTCATGCTGAAGAGCAGCCCAAACTGAAGAATTAGTTGTCACTCCAGTGCTCTTCATGATCAAAGCACTGAACAATTTTTTCCCATATATATGTATTTTTAAAAACACCTGGACACCGTCTCTTCCCAGTCAGCTTTTCTCTGGAGGGGGGCAGTCTCTGTCTTTTGGAAGGTCTTTACCTTTAGCTGCTTAGAAGTGTGTGAGTCATGCAAGAAACATGCAGGATCCTTGAGCACCTTTGCTCCCCTTATGCAGATTAGGACAGCTAGATCCTGGCTGGGGCAATTCACATGTTCTCAGCAGCAGATGAAAACAAGCACATTCAGTCAGATGACAGGATTACATCAGATTCCATCTGCTGTGCAAAGGTGTTTCATCCAAATAAGTAAAAGATCCCAAGATACAGAATACACCAAAGCCTGACATCCCAGCCTTGTATTCTTATCTCTTTAAGATGCCTTATGGCTAATATCATCTTTTATTCAGCACTACCACCTCTTCAATTTTTCATTTCAATCTCAAAGCTAACATCTTGACTGAGGTTCCTTTTACTGACTAATATACAACAGTAAAATCCATTTTAGGGGCAACTGACACTGCTTTGGGGATTATACATGACAGTAAAAGCATGTCAGTGCCTGTTCTGAAGCTATGACTTCAGCCCCTGTGTATTCCAGCTGGCAAGCATGCAGACAGCACTGGCTGGGATCACAATGCCCCGAGGGCACTATCCCCAGTGCCTGCCCTCCTGCTGGCGTGGGCTCACACCGAGCTGGCCTTCCCCAACATGCGCTGGGACATGGTGGGAGAGGGTTTGGCATTCTTGCTTGGCAATGTGCACATGATACCCCGTGAGCCTGGGACACAGCTGGCTGGAAGTGCCAGGTAAAAATCCCACATCTCCTTTGAAGCCTGCTTTTTATGTGTCAGATGCAGGCTGGGCAGTGGAAAGGGACAGTTCTGTATTTGCACACAGTTCCGAGGGTCAGGGCCCAGCTGTGAGGGAGAAGGGAAAGAGTGAGGTGGGGACATATCCAAATGTGCCCCTTGAGTGTGTAATGTTTTATGAGTGAGGTGTGACAGGGACGCTGAGGGCTAGCTCTGTTACCCTTCCATTTCCCTTGTGTAGCTGGCAGGAGCGAGGGCTGAGCCCTGGCCCCTGTTTCAGCCAGCTGGGACTGTGGTACTGTCTCATGGGGCTGACCTCCTCATGGGGGGCTGCTCTTCATGGGCTGCTAATATAAATCACATCATGGTCTTTCCAAGCCCTGGGATGAGTTACACATTTATCCAGTGCATCTTCAGTGTTTTATGAGGGAAGGGAAACCTTTGTATTTTCTTATTCTAGGCTTTAAATAAAAATACGTATATACTTTCTTTTTTCTTTCACTGCCTGTTGCGATTAGGAAATTTCATTTTCAGCACTTCTATTTTTTTACAAGGCTACCTTATGAGATGCAATACAGAAGGAAGACCTGAAGGTTGCTTTACTGGTCAGTACTCAGGTAAGCCAAGAATCCCCACACTGACTTATAAGATTTAAAGTACACTTGGAGGACTTTTGGGATTTCTTTCTGCTTTCTCAGCATTTTAGCTTCACAGCACTCACTTGCCTGAAATTTCCAGTAACAAAAACTATGTGATTTTTGCCCTTTATTATTTAACAAAGCTTAGGCTAATACAATACATTGCATACAGCTGATTTTAAATCAGCCACCAGCTATTGTGACAACAGCTTTGGGACATGTGGAAATTTCAAAGGAAGTTTGAAACATCATAGCAATGCAGGAATTGAAAGTGGAATATGGGTTAAATCAATCTACTCTCCTATTCCTCTTTTCTTCTTGTAGTGTACAAATGAAAAAGAAGCAAGGCAGGCACCCAGCCACCTCAGATATTAAGATTTCTAGGACACTTGTGTGGACAAAGCAGAATAAATTCTAGTCACTTCAGGCTTGCTGTAATTGCCAAGCAGGCTGCAGTATCTACCAGGGTTATCTTTCTCCAGGCAAGAATAGTGCAACATCCATGGCACTGGTTTGCTCCAGTGCTTTGAGTATCTTTATCCCCACAGACGCCACACCAAATCAGAAAAGAAATCAGAAAAAAATTTAGAAAGTTATTAATTTGGATTATTTAAGTAAAGGAGTGGCAAAAAGAGACTCTGCTTTTGTGTGTTTTCTACCAAGCAATCTTTATAAGTGACATTTCCTGGATTGCTGACTTGGGTTCTGGCTGTTCCAGCCGGGGGCATGTGTCAGAGTACCCATGTGAGAGCACAACCTCCAGGAAATGGGGTGAAAATGCACTCTCCTCTAATGAGCTGTAACCACACACTTCTGTAGCCTTCACTTAAGCAGTTTAACTGCAGTGAACGGCAATTGACTGTGCCTCACAGTAACTCTGACAGAGGCAGGTCCCTGAAGTTTCAGAAAGGGAACCACACTGCAAAAGAGAAGTGTCTTGGGCAGTGCTCACTGTCGAAGCTGTCTCTGGAGCCTGCTTGGGACACAGCTTGTGGCTAATGTCCTCTCCCAGAAACAGGCAAGCTGAGCAATATCTCCATCATATTTTGGGAAATGAACAGGAATGAAGTTCTTGAGCCTGCCTTCCCTCAGCTCTCAAGCAGAGACAATATCAGGTCTCCAGCCTTTTGTCCATGGCAACAGAGAGAATCATCTGATGCTGCCTTAGTAAAATCATACAGAAGTTGAATGAAAAGATCCATCATTCTCTCAACAGCGGAGGCTGCCTCACATATGCAAATTTTACACGTCCCCTGGTAGTCCCCAACATCCTTGCTCAGCAGTTCCTCTCTGATTTGAACAGAGAGCAGCTGCTGGGGAGGGTGGTTTTGCTTCTGGTTGATAGGGGATCTCAGATGTTCCCAGTATCAGACTTCCAAGATGAACATGGGTTTTTCACACTCTGAACTGTCTGGTGATGACTTCATGGATGTTCAATGGAGCTTTATTCTAAAATCACAGTTTCTTTATTTACCTAAGTGGGGTTTAATCTATATGTTTCTACTAGCACTGAAAGATAAATGCTCTTGTGATCCTACTTCTGTTTCCAGTCTACAAATGCACTCTTTAAATGTAAATTCTCTCATATTACTCATGTGTGTAACATTTGTGCAGCCTCAATAACCACATAACCACCTTATTTTTCATGATGCTTTGTCAAGTCAGACAGAAAATAAATCTGACTTTCTTTTTCTAAGCCCACGTGCACATATAGAATTGGACACCAGTTGGACACCACAATGACACTATCTTAAAAATAGCTTCTTCTAATTTAAGATTCAAAGATATGAACAATTTTAAATTCCATTAACTGGACTGTGGTAGGAATCAAGTCCAGTTTGTCCTTGCATAGCTGAGATTAAAAAAAAAAATAGAAGTTGTTTTCTATTGCAATTATAATTGCAATATTTTAATAATTTACAATGTTGAGACTGATATTTTATGAATATCAGAAGCTCAGGGTCATGTGCACCTTGTCTTTCAAATCAGGTAGGGCTTCAGGTGAGAGTGTTATTATTTCAATTAACAAATCTTCTGTAATGAGGATATATTCTGGATTATATTATGTTATTGAAATAATCAGTTTTAATAATAAAAATAATAAAAATGACAATAATAATAATAATAGAAAACAGCAATTACTTTAAATAATTCCTTGAACCATAACTATTTCATCTGACTTCTAAAAGCAAGTAAATATTGCTATTCTTTTTTCATACAGGTGAAATCTGAGACCCAGAGGTAAAGCTACATGATCACAGAAAAAAGAGTTAGAACTGGGATTTTAAGCTTCTTAAACTATTATCTCATACTTTTGTAAAGACTTGATGGCTTTGCCTTGCTGGATTTTCATTAAAATGTTTATTTAAATAACAACTTGAATACACTATTAAAAAATGTTCAATGTTGTGCACATTGTCTTTCAATTAATATTTACATTTTGCTTAGGGTAGCATAGAATAATGACACTGAAGTTATGGCTCTGCAGTTTGTTTGTTTATGGCACACCGTGTGTTCCCATGGAAACAACCACACTGTCTCCATGGTAACAGGCACTGTGGTACAAACCGTGAAACCAAAAAGAGGAAGTTAGTAAGCTCAAGTTACTAATTCTAAGAAGAACTTGTCAAAATTGAATACTTCCTGTAATGAAAATCTGTTATAATCCACTGGGTGATTGTCATAAATCCTTGTTTCAATCTAGAATGTGCTGGAGTATCCCAGATACTTGAACATGCAGCTTTGCTGGTGTTGTGAACATAGTCTCTGTGGGGTAAGCATATTCTCTTACCTCAGAGGCTGTATTTAATTTAAGTCATTGACACAACTTATGCTCATCAGCCCACAAAAATATCCTGCTATGGCAAAGGGTTGTGGTTTTCCTACGTTACATAAAAAACACACAAAATTACTGGGTGTTTTTTCTGTATTTTACTGATTCACCAGAATTCTTTATGCCATTTAAAAAACAAACAAAGCTTTGCCACAGTAGAAGATATCCACATAATCCTATGTCAATATTTTCCAAAGTTGTTCAGAGTCACCCTCTGGAGATATTGATCTCTCTCCATTAACGACAGGGAGGACTTAAGTTTGTAGGCTTTGGTAAACTGAATTTCACAATAGCTAAATGCTCAAAATAGCCTTTATAAATACCATCCTTCAAACACTCAAAACAAGTACACCATCTGAACACAAATTGTGTGCATTTCATCTTAAATTAAAAACCAGAACATTCCTTCATTAAAACTACTTCAGGAATTGGAGTTCAAAAATTCAAGGCCTTTTTTTATTTTGAATTTGCTATAGATGCACCCTGATTACAAGCCCTTACTGGAAAACTGATCACTGAAGGAAGTTAAACAGGTCAAAAAACTTTGTGTGTAAATAAATATACATATAGATTTGGAAATATATTTGGTCACAACTGACAAAAATAAGTGTATTAGAAGAAATAATGCACTTTGTGTTTGCTACTCTGTCAGAGATCATTACTCAAAATTTGTATCCTTTTCTGTAGCATTGGCTCTGGTCCAAGAGGTGAAAATGCGCCACATGAACTTTGGTCCATCAAGGATATGATCCATCTAAGGATATGATGATTCAGATTTCCTGCCTAAATCCTTCTTCTTCAACAAGCATTTTTCCCAGCCTTAATCCTAGCAGTGAATCTGGAAACAATTTACAGGACAAAAGGTAGTAGGTGCGAAAGCTCTGTCTCTGAATTCACCTCTGCTAAACGCAGAATCCTTCCAAACAAGCAGAAGGTTTTTAACAGGAGAACTTCAAGAAGCCTGTACATATTTATGTAGTCCCATAAACTTGATGGATTCTTGCCCGTTCTTACCAAATGAGATTGTGCCCCAGTGCACATTCAACTCATCCACACCTGGTGTGAGAACAAACTTGGATTTGAACTGGGTGGAGCACACAGTGCCTTCCATAAAGCAATTACTCAGATGCCTTGCACAGCAGTTGCATAATTCCTTTTCTATATCATAAAGCAGGTGACGTGCAAAAGAAAGCAAAATTGTGCTTAACTTAAACATTGTGGTCAGGAGGGAGCAGATTATAGCACAATTTTCTGTTCCACTATGGTGCCATTATACCACCGAGAAATTATTGAATTCAAAATCCCTGTGCTGGAAGAGACCTGGGGAAACAAGTAAACAGTCATGAGCAGATGTTAATATTTCTGTTAATGATTTTGTAAAATGTATTGCAAAATCTGAAATCCTTAGAAATACCATCTCTTTTTTCTATCAAAGCTAGGATTCCCAAGAAACCCCGTGGCAAAATGTTTTAATCAGAATAGTTAAGATTTCAGTCAAAAATATATTGACTTTCAATTTTGCACTTAAAAATCAAGCTTTTCAATGAAATGCAGAAATTTCCTTTTGATTATTTTTTACCTTTTTTAACTAAAAAGTTTATTGCACCTGTGCTACTTTGAACAATTCAGATTAGGTCTAAAGTTAGCACTAAAAAGTATTTTTACAGCATTTAAGGACTGTTATCAGAATTGCGATATAAATTACTGCAACCTCTGGGAGGTTTCCTATGAACACATTGGATCCATGTATCATATTCCATTTCCACAATATCTTCATTAATAATCTAAAAGAACATACCAGTTATGGTCAAAGTTCATACTATATTGAGGCATATTTCCAAAATTCTGGAAGTAGCGTAAAAATAAAAATGTTCCAAAACACAAGTTCAAATTAGAGGCATATATCCAGAGGATAGCAAGGCCAGAATTACTTGGGATTGATAATGGAAAAATAAATTATAACATTTTCAATTTAAGGTGCCAGTTCTAAAACCTCACTGGTTTTTTGTACTTCATTATGAGAGAGTGTCCTCTTTTACATAAATTTCTGTCCATGAAAGTTGGATGATTTCATCCTGTGGATATTTGGGTTCATTGCCACATCAGTGGCTGAAAGGCCCCAGAGAAAGCCCATCTTGTCTCCATTTCTGGGTATTACACTAAATCTGGCTTACCACCTCTATCCCATCTCCTTGACTCATCCCACATGTCACATCTAATCAAACTGTTCATGAAGCAATGCTACTTTCTTGCTCTACAAATATTTCGCGAATAATTTGGACAAGTGATACTCAGCTGATGATTTGTTTGCAAACTAATCATTCCAGCTATTCATCACTCAGTTGCTGTTACTCACAGTTGTTCACCCAGGTCACAGAGTCTTAAAGACATCTGAAAAATTGTGATAATTGTTTTTGGAGGAAGAGGACAGTTTTGATATTTTTATTTATTTATTTATTTTAATTATCTGCTTTGCGGGATAATCAAAATAGCGAATGTTTATTAAAAAATAGTAATTGCATTTCTATACTTTTCTGACCTCTGACTAAATAAATAAAAATATTAAGAGTAAATTAGTGAGTGGAATTGGCATTTTATACACTCAGATATCATTGGAAGAAGATCTACTAATAAATCTTGAAGGGGAAGAATTTTGTACCACTGTACAAATCATGAGGATACTGGTTTTGATCATATACAGGAAAATAATAATTGGAAAGCTAAAAAGAAAAAAAAAGAGGAAAAAAATCACAAAAAAATAATAGAAACAGATAAAGCAGCCAAGGCATTTTAATGAACAATCACTTACTTATGTATAGGTTTGTGGATGAAAAAAGGGGAAGAGGGACTGTTTCGGATTACTTCTGATACTAAATCCCAGAATACACAATTTTATAGCTCAATGTCAGATCTGTGATTTTAAAGAGAACTCATTTTTCACTGGGCTGTGTTTTTATCTATGTATTCACTTTGGATGTGGCCAAACGACTGCAGCTTGAGGAGCTTCCCTTCCCTGAAGAGCCCAGGGAGTGAGTGTGAGTGTGTTTGTGCTGCTGCCCCAACTTTGCTTGATGCACTATTTTAGTCATTGATTGCAAATGGTTTGGAGCACTTCACACAACCAGCTGGCATGTTTTAGCTTCTAAATAGTAACTCTTTGAGCAGCCACAGCCTGCTCACTTGCAACTGTTATAAATAATCTGCGTACAGAAGTCAGAAGAAAATTATTTTTCCTGCATTCGTTTGTCCTTAACAGTCAAATAGGGCCAGACTAGCAGAATAGTTTTCCCACGCATATCTAAATAATCAATAGAGGAGGTAAAAAATTTAAACGTTTGTATTCCTTATGCTCCTAAAGTCCTAACAACAGTAAAAATAATTGCTATTTGTCTATGCAAAAACACCTGTTTCAGTTTATTCTGAAATTGGTTTTTCCAAAAATACTGTTTCACTTCCTGTTTGGTGGCACAGACTCCTTGCTGTGGTTTCTGTTGTCTGTGGCATCCCTGAAAATGTTTGTTTCACTCTGTTTTGAATGAAAATATATTAGGAAATCAAGAAGGAGATTAAGCAGTTAAACCTATGTTTTTGAATAATTAACATAATAATAAACCTAGGAGGAAAACAGGCATGAGTGGAAGGAAAATAAAATAGCAAGTCTGTATATAAAGCAGAATTCAGGATAAACAAATTGATATCATAGATAGGGTTATAAAATATTTGTATTAGGGTTTTTCTAGAAAGTGATTGCAAGATTTGATTCTTTACTAGATTTTCCTCCCTTTCCATTGCAAATTATTTACATAAAAGAGAAAGAAAAGATGAGGAGGAGGAGATGAGGAAGCAGATAAGGAAGCAGAAAGTCTTGGTTATATTTAACTGTGAAAAAGTGTAAATTCCTCTGGACAGAAGGCTTATGTCTCTACTGGGTTCTGCTGAGAGCTTGAGTAACTAAAGATAATAGCAATTTCCTGAATTCTGTCAAAGATGTTCACCTGGAGGCCTTTAATAATTCTGCATATCACAGCCCAAAAAACATACAACTGAAACAGATAGTAATATGTGATTACACAAGTCACCTCATTCTTCTGTGTTCTTCTTGCAGGTTAGAGAAAGAGGTTTAAAATAGAATAATTGAGGCAATCAGGTAAGAAGTTCCTAGCAATCAAGGATTCTGCGGAAGTCATGGAAACTTGCCCTTTACTGAGTAAAAACCATAATAATCAAAATTACCTCATACTTTTTACAAAGTCAGATATAAGAATCCAATCAATCTTAGCACTGCAGTATGTTGTCAGGATAAGAGCAATGCAAAACGAAGACAGAAGACAGCTACCACACAAAAGCAAACAACTGGGAAATAACATAGTCTGGAAATTAAAAGTTTCAAACAGTCACTTCATGCAAGCCCAGGAATGGCCTTCCACTAGGAGAAGTGGGTAGGGAAAACAAAAAAGTATCAGTTGTAGGGAAATCTGACATATTTACAGAAGTGATTTTTTTATGTGAGTGTATGGTGAGAGGCCGTGAATTTATTGATCATGGAGCTCCTATGACAAGTGTGTTCAGTCTCCTTAGGGGACACATGGAGAGAAAATGAGAGAAATATCAAATAATCAAGGTAAAAATTTTGCCTTCAATATCAAGCCTAATTTCTTGTAAAGAAAATGAAACTTTTTTTTTTTTCCAAAGTTTTTGGCTCTATCTAAACAGCAAGAACTTGCTAGAACAGGTGCCAGCCTATTTATCCCAGAAAACCATTCGGGCAGAAGTCAGTCTAAAATGCCAACAGCTAATTTGCTCATATTGCTAATACCAGTTGGTACAGGGGCAAAAAGACTACACTCTTTAAGTTAATTTACTCTTTGGCTTTTGCAGGTCTTGTAAATTCCTCCTTATTATAGGCCTTGGCGCGAATCTACAGCTGGTGTCAACACTGTTTTACATAGTCCCCCTGAACAAATATGGGGTAGCAATTACCTTTTTTTTTCATGCCAAGCATATATTCTGATCATTTTCATGATCCTGGAAAGTTTAAATACATAATTTCTCAACGTACACTGCAATTTGTCACCAGACACTTAAGTTTGTTGTGGTTTACTGTAGCTTTTTTTGTTTGTTTGTTTGGGGTTTTTTTTTTTTTTTAATTACAAAACCCAAGAATTACACACATTCAGAGGGTTTGAGCTCAAAGCAAATATTTAATATTGCAAGGTTTGCAGTAAAATGATTAAAGCTGCTGACACTGAAATTTACCTCAATTTACAACCTGTCCTGCTTTTTTCCTCTTGAAATCTAATGCAAATTCAAATAATGAGATGAACATCTACAGCCCTTTCTCATCCTTTACTTTTTTTATTTACAGTCTGAATCCCTCCTACCTATTTGTTAATTCTTTCTTGTTTTGTGATAAACCTTTTGCAAGATTTTATAAAGAATCCTAGCAAACAAGCAAGCATCCATTTGGTTAACTTTAAAAAACACATGCCCTGTGTGGGCAGCACCCTGTGTAGGACATGCACTGGAAACAATACACTATTGTCTTTGAGGTAAATTGCTACATTGGAGGTTAATTAAACAGAAAATGCCAAACCCCTTTGAACTGTTGCTATGTTCATCAAGACAGAATTAAGGTGTATATCCATTGTGTAGAAGAGCTGTTTTATGGCAAGATGGAGGTTTTTACATCAAAATAAACCCTGTGTTGTTTGTAATTCAGTTTCCCATCCAGACGGTGAGAATATTGGTTCTTACTTCCTGTGAAAACTAAAAGATCACCAAATTATAAATGATGATACATACTCTAGTTTAGAAATTTTTAAAGCTTTAAGCAGAAACCCCCAGAGGTGCGGACTTTCCACAGAGAATGCTTTTAATAACAGATTAGAATAACATCTGTGAGTAACAACTTCACATAGCTTGGCTGTCTAAAGGGAGAAGACAGAACTAGATCATTTCCTGGGGTCTTTGCAGGTCCTGAGGTTTTAGGAGTCTGTTGGTAGGTGGTTAGAGCCCTTCTTTGGGATGCAGTCGAGCTTCCAAACACCGCCTCAGTGCCTGGGTAGGAATTCCACGGCAGATGTGAGGGACAGGACTATCGCTCCTCTCTAAGTGCCTGGTGGTTATGATGCTGACTAGAGACACAGCTCAGGTTCCTGCTGAGAACCAGAGGGAACTTTAATTTATGCCTCACTATTAGCACATAACAAGACATTTCTCATCCTTTCACTCCCACTTTGACCAAAATTTCATCAAGGATATGAGAAAGGCCACAAAACCCCAAAAAAGGAAAACTTGTATCAAAACTAGTCAATTCCCAGAAGCTTCTTTTGTTCCAAGTCATCATTTTCCAGCCAAAGAAAAAAATCCCTTAACCAAGTAATGCGAACTAACTGGAGAAACCATAGAAATATTAATATAGAATCACATCTAATTGTGATAGTTTGGATACATACTTATTTATTCATATATCTTGGAATGAAATAAAAAGACAGATGTGATCATTAGAGTTTTTTTACTCAAAGCTCCCAATTCTTACAGTCAGAACTACAGTCAGTGTTAGGGGAATAAAAAAAAAATTAAAATGAGAGTTGTATACATGATTTGGGGATACACAGTAGTAATTTACATTCTGTTTCACAATTGTTGTGTCAGCCAGGCAACAACAAAAAACAGTCAACTAACCAACCAACCAAAACAAAAAACCAGAACAAAAACCAAAACAAAACGAAAAAAAATGGAAAGAAAAGAAACACAAAGCCTGGAAACTACTCTGACTCCCTTAGAGCCCAGGACAAGTAATAGCTACAGCAGCTTTGACATTTCAGAAAAGTTTCCATTGTGGTTTTACACTAGAACCTGTTCTAATTAGTTTCTGATGATCTTATTCTCATTTTAGAAATAAATAAAACCTGATGTAGGTTTTAAGGAACATAAAAAATACTAAGAAATAGGAAGGGAAAACTGTGTATTTTTTTCTTAATATGGTAAGGAGACATTCAGGTTGGTTTTTTCTATTTTAACACTTTTGGCAGGATAAGTTCTACCCTCCTCTTCTACACAGAAAAAAACCCCCAAAAACATACGCAGCATGGGGAACACATTACAAAACATGTAAAGTAACAAATTCCACCTACTTTCAGGCAGCTGTCCCCAGCTGCTGAGTGAAGTGACACCAGCAGTGAGGAGAGTCAGGCACTTCCAGAACCTGGCACTGGTAACCCAAAGTCTTTTCACTGATTATGGATGGGGATTGCAGGACTGTCATCCTAATGGGAGCACCTCACCTCTGTAGGACAAATCCCAGCTGGAGGTACAGAATGGCTCTTTATGAATGAAGCTTGCACCTGGGCTGGTATATTTTAAACTATAAGTTTTCAAAATTATCAATAGATATTGTAACATGGACTTATTTACCACAGGACTTCCCACAGCTTCTTGAAGAGTAGCTACAACATGAGAAGCCGAAACTATTCTCAGCTGTAATAGACAATGTAGCAGCCACAAACTGCATCTTAGAAGGTTTCATTTGGTGAAGGAATTTTTTTTTTTCACTGGAAGGATCAAGAAATGCTAGAAAAGGCAGTCTAAGGGGCTGTGCAGTCTCCATCTAAGGACATCTTATAGATTTACGGTAGACAAAGTCATTGTTGACTTGATTTAGTGCTGGTGACACGTCTGCCTCAAGCAGGAGACTGGAGTGATTCAGAGATCCCCTCCCACCCACATTGCTATCCTGTGATTTCTGTGGCTCAATGGGGGTTTCTTCCTCCACGATCATAGCAGATGCTAAGCAAATCAACATGTCAGTTGGGTCATCTCATTCAGAAAAATGCAATAAATATTCCAGCTATTAGTGAAATGCTTCAACAGATGTGTGTTTTGCATTCTTCTATAAATGCAGCTCCATGAAAAACAGATTTTGTTGGTGTGAGAGTGGAATGTCTCCTCCTTTGGTTATCCATACTTGCAGTGTGATGGCTGCAGCACCACTGTGCCCCTGTGCCTACTGGCACAAAGACAATTTGTAGCCAAGAAGAGAAAGTAATAGATCACCTAAAACTTATACTCTGCATGTATCTTAAATTTCAATCTGGAGTGAAGATCTAATACATACTTCTGAAACTGGTTATGTGCAAATGGTCCCTTGTGTAGCATCTAAATCAGCATTATGTTTTCTTGACCTTTTGTACAGGTGTTCTACACTGAAAAAACAGAGCCCTTTATATAATAGGCATGTCAGTGCAACATGAAGTCAGTTAAAGCAATTAAATAAGAAAATCTTACCTGATAAAGCTACACTTCTTATATAGGGACTCACCAAACATGAATCATATGTGATATTTGAACAAAGCATGAAACTAATATAGCAGAGGTTTAAAAACAGAAATAAAACAGGAAGAAAGGATACTTTTCTTACCAGTAATGCATTTTACTGTCAGTTCTACTAGAAACTGAATATGTCAGTTCCTGGTACCTAGGGAAAAAAAACCCAAACCTGATTGAATTAAGCTTGTTTCAGTAAATTAAAAATCCTCTACAAATCAGTGGTTTGAAGAGCTGGTAGGAGTCACCACTTGACTTCCAAAGAAAGTGCAGCATCTGTGGGGGTGAAAAAGTCAGTCTCTCTGGGCTCTGACTTTCTGAGAGAAAGGTTATTCTATAACAGCCTGTCAACCTTCAGCCCAACAAGCACTGGCACTTTTTCCTCCTGGTCTCCTTCAGAAGATCCCTTTTTCTAGGACTTGGAGAGGATTTCAAAGACCTTGCACAGGTCCTGCCCTGAGCCATGATTATCCCACAGCCCACAATCTCTCTGTTAGTAAGGGACTCTCACTTCTCATAGTTTGGGTGCAGATAAATGAGACATGAATTTTGTTAAATGACTGGAAAATCCCAGAAGAATCCCAGTCCCTGTTTCTGGAACCCGCACAAGAAGCTTTCCTGGGGTTCATCGATACCCAAAACCAAGGTATGTGAAAGATGTCCCTAGACTATATTTCAGAATGCAGCCTCACAATTGTTCTGCTCTCGTAATATCACTATTGTAGTATTTGAGTGATAAATTAATCACTTTTCAAAAGAAAACAGGGAGTTTTTTTCTTATGTTGAAGGCAATTTTTGATTAAAGACTGGGTTTTTTACAATCCAAAACAATTAATTTGATTAATGGTCACATTTTCTCTTGAAAATAATCCCAGTGAAATTTTTTTTCTTAGGTTTAATTTTGGGAACTCTGTGTCTAAATATCCCCCAAGGTTTTACCATGCATGGCTATGAAGTGCAGTTCAAAGACTTCACACGCCGCTGTCTTCCTGACATTGTTAGAGGGGAAGAGCTGTTTTCTAACATGAGAAATGGATTTGCAATCTATTCATTTGGGCTGAGGTGTTTAATTTTAGGCAGCCAAGCTTCTTGTCTCAAGTCCTTTGTGCCTCAGATTATCTACCTCTAAAAAGGATATAATGATCTGTGTTTATCTCCAAGGGCTGACAGGAGGTTTACTTAATTTACATCTGCAAAGTACTTTGCAATCCAAGTAAAACGTGCCCATTTAAATGCAATGCTTTATTACAAGACAAGAGTAAATGCTACTGTCATTTATCCCAGCGTCAAATGGGACTAATTCCACCAGCAAACCAGGGAATTGCACATGGGGAAAGGCAGTGGAGAATCAAAAATGTGATCCTCTTGGGTAAAAAAGTGAAACAGAAAAAAAAAAATAATCTATAGAATCGTTTAGGTTGGAAAAGACCTCTAAGATAATTGGGTCTAAATGTCAATGCAGCACTGCCAAGCCCACCACTATACCATGTCCCTGAGTCACCTACAACTCTTTTAAACACCTCCAGGGCTGGTGAATCCACTTCCCTGGGCAGCCTGTTCAGTGCTCAACCATCCTCTCCGGGAACAAAGTTTTCCTAATTTTCAACCTAAGGTGCAACTTGAGGCCTTTTCCTCTTGCCCTGTCGGTAGTTGCTGGGAGAAGAGGCCGCTCCCCACCTGGCTATAACCTCCTTTGAGGCAGTGATAGAAAGCAATGAAGTCTCTCCTGAGCCTTCTTTTCTCCAGGCTGAGCTCTCCCAAGGGGATGGTGTGCCCCAGCCTCTGCCCAGCCCCGCTGCCCTTCTCTGGGCACACTGCAGTGCCTCCGTGGAGTCGCAGAATCACATTTGTGCTCCTTGACTCCCCAGCCCTGTCCTGAGGGCCCTCAGCAGGGCTGGGGCTCGGGCAGCATGGGGGGTGCTGGCACTGCCGCGGGTGTCATGGGCAGGCCTGGCAGTGCCGGGGGTGTCACAGCAAAGCCTGGCAGTGCTGGGGGTGTCACAGCCAGACCTGACACTGCCGGGGGTGTCACGGGCAGGGGGTCCTGGCAGTGCCAGGGGTGTCACAGCCAGGCTTGGCACTGCTGGGGGTGTCACGGGCAGGGGGTGCTGGCAGTGCTGGGAGTGCCACAGCCAGGCCTGGCACTGCCGGGGGTGTCATGGGCAGACCTGGCACTGCCGGGGGTGTCACAAGCAGGGGGTGCTGGCAGTGCTGGGGGGGGCCACGGCCAGGCCTGGGCGTGCGGGGGGG